>WSFP011472536.1:0-17497 GCA_009831015.1 Picea engelmannii
GATGTTACAAATGGGATGAATGGACTATGTTTAAATGTTCAATTAAATGATAAATATCACACCAACATTCTTCCTTCAAGACAATGTTGGAACAAGGAAATGGAAATTTAAAAATATGCATGGCTTGAATTGGTTTCTAAACTCCAAGGTTTCTCACACCAAATTTTTTAACTTAACACTTTTCTTTACAATAATCCAATATAAAATGGAGTACTCTCATTCAATTTTGTAAAGGGAAGGAATATCTACTATTTCCAATAGATACAACACTTAATTTCCACTTGTTTCTACCAATATTCATTGCAAAAACAATTGCTCTAACAATGAATAATAAGAGGAATGAATCCTTCAAAGGAAACATTACCCAACTTTGATACAATTAACATGTGTAAATTCAAACAAACAATTCAACAACTGAAATTTTCTTTAGTTATACTTAGGAACAACATTCCAATGTCACTCTAAATAATGCACAATGTGGTGATATAATAGAATCCAATGGATACCAATAAATGATGTAGCTATTGTACAAAATAAATTCACACGTGTACCTCTCAATTCCCATGTAACAACTAATTAAACAATTGTTTATTGTGGGGATGTATTGCCTTGTCCATTGAGTTGCTTGTGATAGGAATCTCGTTGGTGTGCGCATGGGTAGGTTCAAGACCCTACGTTCAAGTTACTTAGTCCGACAAAACCCTATAGATACTGCCCCTTTAGGCATTACCTTCATACAGGCAAAGTCTCACCCGAGGTATCTTTATGGGAACTGCAGGAAACAATATTCTGTAGTGGTGAGGGAAAGATTGGAAACCCACTCTGTTATACCTAAAATATCCTCTCGTGCACTAGATCCTTGTTACCCTGGACTCATTACTTAGTTATATATGCACATATACCCATATTCATGCTATTTAGTGGTTAAAAATACAATCATCATTACTACGCACCACTATATCATCATCAACATTCAAGATAAACATACATTCACATTATAGACATGAATTAACATAAAAAAGCACAGTTATACACAGGTTTACCGTGGTTCACCCAACTCTGGGATATGTCCACAAAATGTTTTCTTCTTTATTATATTTAGGTGTCTTTTCTTGTGCTCTACACTACAATGGATGCTTCGTACTCAATCCCCATCACATATGTAGCTCTCCTACAATAGTATGCACTCTTCATATACCATTGTATGCATTATGATCAGGGTCTTAAGACAACTCCTCATGAGTTGGTTACAACTCATGCTCAACTAGTGAATACTCATTATGAGATGGATACAACTCATGCTCGACTGGTTTTCCCAGATTTTGCGATAGTTCTTCTTTCTTGTCCCCCGTCTTCTCCTCTTTCTTCTCTCTTCTTATTGATATTCTTGATCTTCTTTGTCCTCTTTATATTCTTTATCTTCTTTTTGTTCTTTTTTTTCTCTTTCCTTCTCCCTTATGCACCTTTTCTGTATACTTCGTCTTTTCTCATAGTTCCATCCCAAAGAATACCTTCCCAGCAAGGCCCCAACCCTCACCCATGGCTTATCCCAAGCCACTTAGGCCTATTTTGTCGCACTCCTCCATGCCTCAGTAAATTTTTGGAGGGTTTCCTTCATTGTCTGTACTGTTGTTGTTAGTTTTTTTTCCTTGTTCAATATTTCCTCCATTGTTTGCGCTATCAATATAGTGAGTTTGGCCTCGATGTCTTGCATCACTAGTGTTGTAGTGCTTTTTTCAATAGTTAATCCTTCTAGTACCCCGAGGGATTCATCCTGTAGTGATTGTAAATTATGTGTGATTTTCCTATGTTCTTCCTTCATATGTTCAACTACATTGTGCAATTTCCTGTTATCCAATATTGTTGTCATTGTTTCCGCTAGTGGTAGAGTATTTACGTGCTCATTGGCATGATGTGTTTGTTCTTGTGTAGTCCTTTTTTTCTCTTCTAGTGCTTGCAGCTCTGGGTTGGTAGTAATATCTATCTAAATGTGTGTGCCTTCATCGCACAACTTATCTATATTCCATTACAAAGAGCATCCACAGAAGAAAAAACTAAATAATGAAACCCAAAACCACGCTATGTATATTAACAAAACTCTACAATATATAAAACGAAACAGTTGGGCCATATTAAGGAGAGATAATGAAAAAGATGAGCATACCAACCAATCGAAGGAATAAACTAATCTGATTAGGAGTGAAGGTGGTCGTGTGAGGGGGGTCGTGTCTCTCATACTCA
The DNA here is from genome assembly GCA_009831015.1 of Picea engelmannii. Classification (NCBI taxonomy): domain Eukaryota; kingdom Viridiplantae; phylum Streptophyta; class Pinopsida; order Pinales; family Pinaceae; genus Picea; species Picea engelmannii. The sequence goes on from WSFP011472536.1 coordinate 2,242, forward strand.
CTCACAAACTCTGAGTTTGACAACAAAGACTTCAAATATTTACATGACAACTGAAGTCTGCGTAAATCCATGGGGGGAGCCTTTTGAGCACTAGAAATTGGACATCCCACGTAAGTTTATCCCACCTATAATCTATTAATGGAATATATGTTTCAAATTTTTTATATTTATTTAGTAAAATAATAAGTCTATATTATTATTTTTTTTAGTAAAATAATAAGTCCATATACTTATCTTAATATTTTTTTAATTTTAAAAAATACAAAAATGTTATTTATTTTAACTTTTATAACTTATGAATATTTTAATATTTATATATTTAATTTAATAAAATAATAAATAACATTTTACTTATATTTATTAAAATAAATTTATTTTAATTTTAAATTTATAAAACATTAATATAGACAAAAAGAAATGATATTAAAATCTCTCATACTTAAAAATCTCAAAAATAAAAAATAGATTTGGGTTGGTGTGATCGATCACCCCAATTAGTCAATGCCCCAATCAATCAATGGTTGCAATAGTTTGCCCACACACATCCACCATATTAGGCTCTTTTTGGAAACATTTGTGGCTAGAATGATGCCCTACTTCACCCTTATTTGTTATATTGAATGATCCATATAGTGAGCCATACTTCTCTCATTGTTGTCCTAGCCCTTGTCTCAACTTAAGATCCTCTCAAGCAAAGGATATTAGTGCATACCTCTCTCAGTCAATATTAGTGCTTAGCTCTCTCCGATTAGTGCAAGCTTGGAAAATTAGCGTTTTCTCTTTTTTTTGGCCGAGTTCAAGCAAAGAAGCTTTCCTCTTTATAAAGGAGACTTTTACATTTGTTCTTATATTCAATAAGGCTATTTAAATTTATTTGATTGTAGTTTCATATACTAAATAGGGACTTGGTGCTTTGAAAGATCTTCTCTAATTGTAATAACTTATTTGTTAAGGTTTTTTGGAAAGGATTTTAAGTCGTGATGAAGATTTCAAATGGAATTATCACCACTTAAAGCCATGTCGAGGCTTGTCGAGTATTCATCTAGGGTTTTCACTAGATGCATCTTTTGACAATGGTGAGGAGGAGTGGAGGTTAGGGAAACTATCTCCATGTCAATGATAGAGGAAGTGATATACAATTGGGATGACAAAATAGAGGGCAAGTATATATGGGCCAAACCAAAACTAAACCCTCTTGATGCAATCCATTAAAAGAAGAGGCAATTTCTAGCAATGATAGCAATTGCATCTTCTTTTAGTGGATTAGACCTCGATATTGGTGCATTTCTTCTCTTGGATTATATATTAGCTTGTGTATTACTCATTCGTTAATGTTGTAATTAATAGATTCACTCATTCTTGCTTCTCTCTCTCTCTCTCTCTCTCTCTCAATTCTCTTGAAAGTTTTATGTGATTTTGTCTAGATAGGTTCTTTGTGAATGGTCTTATGGATTTCACCCAAACATCACATGCAATATGTTAGGATATTTAAACACTTAGGAGTTATTTAATATCAACTTGGTATAATGTTTCGCTAGGTAAAAGTGTGTTTCTTTAGTATGCATTTGTAGTTAGTTAATCCGATGGTCATGATATATTCCCGACATAGAGTGATTCGGAAGATCATATCCTCCTCAATATTATTGGATACATTGATCCATGGATTAACACCTGATTTGTCCATGATCTTTATTTAAAGAGCATGGAGGGTCATTTTCCAATGATCGAGTGTGAGAAACTCTCTTGTAAATCTCTCTGTAATTTTTTTCTTTTGCATTAATAAATTTCTCCAAGTGGCCACGTTGGTCGAGGTCATGGATGTTTCCCCATAGGGGTTTTACTGGGCCAAAAAATCGGTGTGTTGATCTTTGATCTAGATGTGTGAGTGGTAACTAAAGGTGTTTTTCCTCTATTGGAATACCTATTTTTTCAAACATGGTATCAAAGAGCATTTGAAGACCCTCTCTCATTGTAGATCGAGAATGTGAAGTTGTGTTGCTTCATCTCTTGTTTTTTCTATTTTCATACATTCTTGGGCTAATAGGATTGTTCCATTGCATTCAAATCACTCGTGTCAGTTAGGAATGCTTTTCGTTTCACTAAAAAAGGTTTATGTTTTCCCAAGATATGACAATTTCAGTCAGATTTGAAGGTATAAAATCCTGAATACACCCTTTTTAATTTTTTGTAGAATTTTTTTTTTGGTTTTATTTTAGTTTTTAGTTTTTATTTCTAGATTGCTACTCTATTCGATCTATGTATTCTCCTTTACCTATGCTTTGTGAAATATTGTAAATCAGAAACAAGGTGATTTTTTTTTTCTTAGCTATGTATGCTCTTTGTCATGCACTCTGTGTGATCTCAGTAAATCCGAATTAGAGGAAAATTTGTATTTTATGGGTAATATAACCGATATCTAACCCTTGTTGTTATCAAGAAGATTTTTTTTTTCTTATGTGAAAAGAGTTTTTTATGATCACACTGTCCAAGGTCATGTTCAACAACAACAACAACAACAATCCTCCTTTAGACTGTAATGTGTTTTGTGCTAGCTCACTTGGTTAAATGTTACTTTACTTAGTAAGAGGTCTTGAGATCAAGAGTATTTTTTGTTAATTTTTTTGAAATTTTTCATGCATTAATTTAAAATTGAATCACTATTAAATAACTTTAATATTTTATTTTAAGTTATTTTGCATGAAACTTTCATTTAAAAAGTAACTTCCTTGTAAAAGTGATTCCCACTTATTCTATAAAAGTGGGTCACTTCATAAGTAACTTATTTAAATGTGAACTTATAGGAACAATTAGTAGGAGCATCACCACGTGGACCAACTTTTACTTACCACATGGATCTTTGGTCATCGTTTATTCCTTTTTTCAAAAGGGCATAACTTTCACGTTTGAAGTCCGTTTTTACTGTTGTTTTTTTTTAAACGACCTATTTTTTCTAGATCTTTTCATCCAAACAATTAGTTTCATATTTTTCCTGCATATTTTCAGGGATGATTTTAGGGGCTAAATTTCGCTCCTGGGCTAATTTTCCATGGTTTTTCCAAAAACAAGATTCGCTATTTTAAAAATGATTCGCCTAAATTCTATAGGATACAATTATTTTACCTCAAGAATCGCCGAAATTTTTAAAAAACTATATAAAATCCTTAAAAATTTGAATGTTTTTACAAAACTATCGCCAAACATTTATAGTTGGCATATGAAGGATTAGTAATATTCACCAAGGTTTCTACATTTTAAAATAAATTTCCATCCTTAAAATCATCCCTGCATATTTTAATATGGAATATCCTAGTGATATTTTTCTTATTAGAACCAACTACTTCTCATGGAAATCCCATATGGAGGATGCATTAAGAAGTAAAGGATTGTACTCAATTAATTCAGGGAAAGACCTAGAACCCACTAATGATGAAAATAAAGTCAAATGGACCAATAAAAATGGTGAAACATGTGGACAGATCGGAATTTCCATCTCTCCTGATTTAAGGTTTCACCTTCAAGGAATTAATGATACTAATGATGCTTGGGGAAATTTTGAAGCTGTGTTTGGTAAAAACAATATTATTTGATCCCAACAGATAGAAAATCAGATAACGACTTTAAGTCCAAATGATTTCCCTTACATTGAATACTATTTATCTATGTTCAAAACACTTTGAATTTTATGTAAAGAGTGTAAAATAGATTTGGATGATGAGTGTTTCATATATATTATTCTTTCTAAGATCGTTAATGCATATTCATTTTTTGTATCTACACTTTATGACACTAGAGAAACTCTCGCGAGTGCTTATAAAAAATCCACTCTTGAGTCCTTTTATGATGCTTTTATTAGAGAGAAAGATAAAATTCTACAACTTGGAGTGATCAATAGTGCAATTACCTCCAAAAAATACTTAGTAGTCTAGAAGAAATAAAAATCCAAAAATCCATAGAAGCAACATCCTCGCCGCACCAAAAAGAAAAAAAGGGTCCCAAACCCTCTCAACCGACTTCTTCTCCTAATGGCGACAAAGGAGAAAAATCCAAAATTAAGAAGACTAGTGATAGACATTGCAACTTTTGTGGGAAAGATGGTCATGTGTATTCCAAATGTTTTAAGAAGATGGAAGCCTTAGAAACAACGATAAATAATCACAACATTAATATTGATTCTTCTTCTTCTTCTTCTTCTCATAAACATGCACTTTCTGCTCCTAGTTTCTCCTTTAATGCAACTTCTACTTCTTCTTCCAACAAGTGTCTTACCATATTATCATATGGCTAAGGATAAAGCCACATTTTATGCTTAAATGAATGTAACACCAAGAAATTATTTGTTGGTGATGATATATCTCTTAGTGTTGTACGGTATGGAATAGTTTAGGTAGATAATGGTCATTTCAATGATGTATTATGTGTTCCAATTTTTTCCTACAACCTTCTATCAATATATCAAATCACTCATTCAGGTGAAAGTAAAAACATAGAGTTTTCACCTCACCAAGTTGTAATCAAGGATATAAAATATCCTAAGCATGTTCTTGCAACTGGAATTGTTGATGATATTACTAAGTTGTACAAGTTTGACAATTTTGGGTCATCATCTTTTCCATAATTTCTTGTTTCTCATAGCGATGGCTTGAGAAAACTTTGGCATGAGTGGTTTGGTCATCTAAACCATTTCTCATTGCAACAATTATGTAATCAACATATGGTGATTGATCTTCCTCTTGTTTCTTTCATAGATGGTGTTTGTGCCGGTTGTGATCTCGACAACCATCATTAGGATAGTTTTGACAAATGTGTCTCTTGGCACACCTCAGCCCCTTTGCATCTTGTTCACACTGACTTGTGTGGTCCACTTTCTTCTCCTTCTTTTTCTGGGTGCAAGTATTTCTTAACTTTCATTGATGAATTTTCCAAATGCACTTGGGTTTACTTCTTAAAAGTTAAGAGAAAAGTGTTTGACAAGTTTTTGGCCTACAAGGACCTTGTAGAAAAACAATTATGGACATCAACTTCAAAGGTTAATAACATATAATGGAGGTGAATATGTGAACAATTTTTTTAAAAGTGACTGCATTGCACACGGCATCCAAATGCAACACACTATTCCATATACACCACAGAAAAATGGTGTTGCTGAGAGAAAGAACCACACATTAAAATAAATGGTTAATTGTATGATCCAATCTAAGGGATTAAGTCTAAATTATTGGGCAGAAGCCATTAAATGTGCAAATTACATATTAAATCATACTCCCACAAAGGCTCTAAAACATATAACACTTAAAGAAGCATGGAATAAACTTAAGCTAGATGTAAGTCACTTTTGTGTATTTGGAAATGTAGCACGTGATCACATTCCTAATGAGAAAAGGAAATCTTTACAACCTAAAAGTGAGAAGTGAAATTTTGTTGGATATTTTGAATATGTCAAAGGTTATGGACTTCTTCAACTTCATTCTAATGAAATTATTATTAGAAGAGACGCTAAATTTGATGAAAATCTCTTGGCATGCGAGCCTAATTTGACATTTGTTCCTTCTTTGGCTAGCGATCCATATTTTGTGTTTGTACCATGTTTTGTTCCTACTTTGGTTTCTTCTTCTTCAGATGATGATAGTGAGGATGAAAATCCACCTCTTCCTACTCAACTTCCTTTAGATGATTCCATTGAACATGAACCTACAGTGACACCAACACTTCTTAGATGGGTCCATTCAACATGAGAAGAAATTGGTGATCTTATCGATGATCCTTCAGATAAACATCAGACATGTCCATAGTTTCAGTGAGCCTATTGTCTTTTGTATCAAGTTTCAGAGACTCAAGATCCAAAGACATTTGCAAAAGACTCAGGTCATCCAAATTGTTGGAATACCAGGCATTGATGCTTCATCATACATCTCCTTGATTTAGTCATTCGATAGGTCAACCTACATCTTGATATAGTCGGTTGAGAGATCGTCGAGAACACTACATCAGTCGGTGGAGTAGTCGACATGAATACCAGTCGAACAGTCGATAGTGGATCAACCATCCCATTAATTGAATATGATTTGGATGTGTAGGTGATCAGGTCAAACATCCTTGTTGAGCCAACTCGACATAGAAGATTTGACAAAATTAACTCTAGCCACTGACGATTATATGTGGAAAAGATATTTTGGATTCTATGGAAGTCAGTTAAGTATTGAGACTATAAAAGACAGACCCCTTGGGTCATTATCATGATGGATATTATGCAATAGATCATGTGGATCAATATGTGAAACATGCACTGTTGTGTTCTAATCATAGTGCACCTTGCTTAAATGTTGTAATGGTTTCTTTAGACACCACCTCATATCCTCAATTTCTTTGTTCCTCTTCGATTATCTACAATATCGTCTTTTTTGTTTCATGTTGTGTTCGACCTTAATCCCCAACATGGTATCAGAGCCAATGTTCTAAAACACCAACCTATTATCTGCAAACCTTGTTGAGTCGGATATGTTGTGTGATTGAATTTGAGCATGTGGTTTGTCAATTGGAACTTATTGAAACAAACTTGTTTCTGTCTAGATATCAAATATGTCTTTGAGATCGAGCTTGTTGTTTTGAACATATCAATTTATGTAGTATGGGAACTAGATATGGAAACCCTACTAAGAGAAAAGGAATGTGGTAGTTGTTGGACACTTGGGATGACCCAGGTTATAATCTCAATAGGTTTCTAGCAAAGCCCTCAAACTATCGACTCTCCTGGTAAACCAGAAGGCAAAACTGCACATAGAGTGCACAAAACAGTATCACCCTAGATAGATTTATGGGGGAATGTAAGACTCAGGTGTTTGCAGTCTAGGAAGGTATTGGGATTATCTGTTGGTTCTTTTCCTCATGAATCAATATTATTGTTCATTCATCTAAGCTAGTGTTCATTCATTCATAGAACTATGCATGCATGCTATGATTAACTAGATCACCATTCATTATGTAATTGATTCATAACATAACATCAAAGAAACCATTCAAACACATTAACATACTATATTTACCGTAGTTCATCCCCCCTGGGGCTACGTTCACAAATATATGTCTCTTGTTCTCTTTAATTCATTATGCTGCAAAATTTGCATTGCACGCATTAAATCTTCAGGATTATAATAAAAAAGGAGGTTAATTACCCTATATGAGGTGGACTAGATCACATCGGTCTCTTCATCCTATAACCTAACCCTCAAAAGCTAGCTTATTCAAATCAACACTATATCTCCTCGCCTAATCACTCATTAACTGACCTCTTCTAGACCTCCTAGGCCTTTATTTATACTATTCTACTGGGTTATAGCCATTGCATTCACATCAAAAACCCTAACCCTAACATGGTTAGGTCTATATGCATGCATGCCACATTGCTTTTCCTCCTTCTGCATGCTACTTTTCCTACTTTTTTTGCATGTTGTTTTTCTTTCTTTTTGATGCCTACTACTTTTCCGCCACCTATGGAGCGCACTCAAAACATAGATATTTCTCTCGAAAAATAGGCCTGCGCCAAAATTCCCCCAACATTGACATGTGACTCGTCCCGAGCCACTCAGGCAGTGTTCGCTCCCTACATGGCCTTCTCCAAGTCATGGAACTTTGCTTCTAGTTCCTCCCATTTGGATTTTGCTTGCGCAAATTTCTCTTTGAGCTCCTCTACCATCTACATTGTAATATTTTCCTTCATAGACTTTGCACTCTCTGCATGGAACTATTCCATCCTTGTATTTTCCTCCTCCATTTCAATAGTTATTTGTGCTACTTTCTCCTTGAGTGGTTCCAATTGGGCTTGCCTGGCTTGCTTATTTTTCTATGCAGTTTTGAGTTCTATTTGTAGGTTCTTCATCTCATGTGTCCCTTTCAATATTTCAGTGATACCCATGGCCTTCTGTCGCAGTTTCAAATCCTGAATTTTTTTGTTGAGCTTCTCTTGTTGTTGATCCAGCTATTGGACCTTCTCGTATTCCTTAAGACTAGTCCAGATCTGTGCAATATTCTCAAACAATTTTGCGACCTCCTTGGCTTCTCTTTCAATCATATCTATTTTCAAGGCTTCCTGTTGTTCTCTTTCAGCTGTGACTTTGGGAGGAGTTTTCGATGTTAAATATTCCTTGATTTCCTCTATCTCCTTCCTGTACCCCTCGAGTGTCTACGCGATAATATGGATTTATTCTTCGATGTTTCTCATGGCTACCTATGCACTGTGTAGAGTATTTGTGAAGACTTCCTTCAAATTCTGTTTGAGATTATCCATGTGTTGCTTCTCCTCTTTTTTCTCCATCTTGAATTGCTCTACCATGAGTTGTAGCATGTCCTTTCCATCTCTAGTGACTTCCATCTCTGCCACATCTTCCCTGGCCCATGACTATACTTCCTATGTGACACTGACTTGCAACCTGTACAATGCCTTCATTTGTATTTTAGGTAAGACAAACTCTACTTCTGCCTAGTATTTAAGTGGTGTCTGCTCCATGTCCTCCTAGAAATACAACATATTTATTGTAATGTGGAATCTTTGACTTGCCTGCGTTATGAGTTGGATTTTTTCTTCCTCGTCCTATGCAATTTTGTCCCCTGCCTTTGTCGATCATGGGATCGGTTCTGCTCCCCTATCTTCTGTATGTTTCTCTTGTATTCATTCTAGTAAATTTTTAACCTCAGCCAACTCCTTCATGATCCTTTCTCTTTGCTTTTTTTCCTCCTCATATTCCTCAGCCACACAGCCCTAAACCGTCTCTGCTACCAAGTCAACATCATCCTCGGTGATTGTGTATTCGGAGATGTCCTTATGTTCCTTGGCCTTCTTGCATGACCCCCTTGTTTGTATGATCGACCTTTTGGGAGACCCTGCATCTTATGGAGTTGATTTTTTTGGGGTTCCTTGCGCTCTTGTATCCCCCCACCTTGTTACTCCTGCGCGGGAAAATTATCCTTCTTTCCTTTCCTCCTATTTTTCTTTGGGGTGTTGTCCTTCTTCTATTGCACTGGATTAGGGATTGATTTTGTTTTCTGCATTGGTTTCTTCGCTACACCGTTTCCTCCTGTATATGTATTTGATGACCCTACTTCAATTTATTTACCCTTGGTCATGTCTTTGGTTATGACTGGGATCTTGCAGTCATCCACCCAGTCCATTATTTCCCAGTCTACCTCTTTTGTGTTGGCACCATACCGAAGTTGTATCCATTCCTTGTCTACATCCCTACGTGCATGGATCCACATATTGTGTCATGTAGCCTTGAATTTGGCTATCCTTTGATATTGCGCGACCACCTCAAGAGTTATTCGCTAGCTATTGGATATATTTTCCTTCATCTCTCTTAGAAATCTAGCGAAGGTGATAGCATTTGCACTTCTCCGTTTAGGATCTAAAGTACTCCCCAATGATTTATATCATGTTGCACGACATTGTCATACTCTGTCATAGAGTGTTAATAGGTAGGTTATTTCCATCCTATTAGTGCTATCAACACTATTAGCCATAAATAGTGGAACTCAGTCCCTAAGTCCTGTGCATCCTTACAATCATCTAAGAATAGATTCAACAATTACATAGTCCATCTTAGCATGGTGTTGTTTGCGCGTTGTGCTGCGACTACGAAAACTCCTTTAGGAACCTCCTCCTTGCAAAATTTTCGAAGGAGTTTGCATGCCATCAACTTTTTTTCCATCATGGTGGTTGTGTCACTAATTTATTTGATTACAATTCCTCGTGATCCCCTTTTTTTTTCGTAGGTTTTCTTCATTTCTTTCATGAGCGCATTTTCCTTTTTTTTCCGTCCATGTACTGTGTAGGTTTCTCTCCATTTTATGTCATTCCCGTGATGAATGAAATCAACTCGACATCGATGGATACTATTTTTCCCATCTGCAAGAATCCTCCATGAAGGACCACCAGTAACTTCTTGATGCAGTTGTTAACATATTTCCCCCTGCCGAAATGAGGAATATCCAACAAATGAAGTATCCCTATGTTTACCACTCTTGTTATCCACTGCTTCAACTACAAGACCGGATCTCCTAGCGGCTCTGTGCCTAGGCTCTCCATGTAAACATATTGTGCAAATTCTGGGAACTTGCTGGTCTCAGACACATCGTGGTATGCACATATTAATCTCTCAATGCAGCCCATCAATCATGGCATGGCATGCACCCCATATGGAATGCATGGTAATACTATAGAGGCCTCGAGCTGCTTGCACGGGGACCTCATGATGGGATGCTTCCCTTTTCTCTGTGTTGGCGCGCTGGATGGCACAACTTCTAGTTCTCTTTATTCCCCGCCCGACTCTGGTTGTACCATGATTCTTCAAGTTGCAGTTCCTCTTGATACGTGGAACTGTCCACAGGTTCTGACCCTAGCCCATTGGATTTCGTTCTTTTACTATCGATGCAATTCATTTGGTGGAATGCTTCGAATTTGGGTGGTTGTTGTGGATTTCATGTCACTGATGGGTTTTTCCCCCCCACATTGCCTTATGAGTCAATATCCATCTCAAACACCACCAGGGCCTGTCCCTCCTCCTCTACCAGTGTGGCACTCACTAGTTCGACATGTAGTGAAGGAATGACGTCAACATCAATGATTCCCTCCAACTGTGTATAGACCTATTCTTCCCTTGCAATTTCCTGTGGTTACCTGTGGATGCTTCTTGTTTTTCGTGTTACTTTTCTAGGTGTGATGACCTTTTCTGGTGACATATTGTATAATTATTCCTTCTGCTACTGAAATTCGACTGCTAAAATATTCAAAATCCCCTATTCACTGGTTGTCTTCTTGCTACTTAGCTCTATGTATGCTCAAATGCATAATGAGGTTTGTTTGACATTCTTTTTAGTTATATACATGGTGTCATAAATGTCAATAATATTCTAGGAGACATTTCCTTTATTTCCATAAATGTTCTAAAAATTCTTGGGAATGCTTGGTTGAATTTCATAAATTCTCAGTTCAAAACTTTTTACCCCGATTATCATTTTCTTCTTTTCTGACTGTTGACCCGTTTTTCGGTGCACTATAACTTTCTGGTGCATCGCACATTTCTACTTTGAATTTTCTTTGGTGACCTCTATTTTCTTTCTATTAGTCATATCCCACGTGCGTTAACTTTTACTTTTTGTCACGCATCGTGCAAAATTTTCCAATTTTCTGTCATTCGACCAACTTCCTCCTCTTTTTCATTTTTCTTCTTTTTTGGCTTTTGTATTCCTTTTTATTATTTTTCTTCTTTTTCTACTTTTTATGTCTTTTTATAAGTTTTCTTTCCTACTTCCTACTATAGTACACTATACACATGGTTTCCTTACTGCGTTGCAACTACTGAGAGTTAGTAGGTCGAATGTCCCTATATAGTTTCCGTCGACTACCATTCACCATTCCTTTCAGCTCTTCTCCTATCAGTTCCTTTAGTTGTAAAGATCCTCCATATGTGACATACTTCACTTCATATGTCCCTAGCCAGTGCATTCTTAACTCACCATGATGTTGTAGAAATTTGTTGTCATAGAGGAGAACTAGGTCTCCCTCCTTAAATCTCTTCTTCTTTATGTGTATTTCATGTGAGGCTTTGTCCATTGATTTCTGCACCTCTTGGTGGAATTCTTCCAGAATCTTGTCTTCTTCTAGTTCCATTAGTCGACTTAACCTTTCTTGTACTACACCCCTTTCTGTCATATTTGTAATTGTTGCTATGTGTAGACTGGGAACCAAAAATTCTAATGGCGCCACTGCTTCTTGTCCATACACCAACCTGAATGGTGTCTGTCCTGTCAACAACTTGCATGTATTCATGTATGCCCATAATATTGTTGGTATTTTCAAATCCCAATCGTCTTGGTTCAAATTACATATCTTTGTTAATGCATTCTCCATAATCTTGTTAAAAGATTCTACTATCCCATTTGCCTAAGGATGATATGGTGTACTCTTCCAGTGATAGACTTCAAAATCCTCATTCATAGCCTGGATGATACTATTAATAAAATGGGTGCCTTGGTCACTCATCAAAATACTGGGACATCCAAATCTTTTGATCACCTGCTCAAATAAGAAGTCCACTGTTGTATTTGCACTACAATCCTTGACTGGTGCTACTTCTTCCCATCTAGTTAAGTATTCTATCACAATATGATGTATCTATCTCCTGACCTTATTTTTGGTGGATTAATAGGGCCGACAAAGTCTATTTCCCACTTTTCAAATACTAGAAGAGTTACTTGTGGTCTGGGGGGCATCTCATCCCTCCTTTTGAGTTTTCAAAACCTCTGACAAACATCACAGTTCAAGCAATATTATTTTGCATATTTATGAACTGTTGGCTCCCATAAAATTGTGGGAAATACCTTTTGCATGGTATCTTTTCCTACATAGTTTCCTACAACTATACCTTCATGAGGTTCATCCAGAACCATGGGTCATTCATGTTTCAACACACACCTTCTAAAGATGTTGTCAGTGCCCAACTTGTATAAATTACCTACAATTAGTTTATAGTATGAAACTCTAACTACCAATTTTTTCTTCTACACGGTACTAAACTCCTTTGGCGCAAATCATGTACTAAATATTTCAATGATATCATTAAAGTATTCATCAACTATCTCTACTGAAAATAATTGTGCCCAACCGATCCAAATGAGAAGAAGCTTATGAGTTGTAATTCAAAAGCCAGACATGTTATTCTAGCAGCATTGGCACCAACCATTGCTAGAAAAGTGATGAGATGCATCACTACTAAAGAGGTATGGGACAAACTCAAGAATATCTATGAAGGTGATCCAAAAGTTAAGCAAGTCAAGCTTCAACTACATAGAGAAAAATTTGAAAATTTGAAGATGAATGAAAATGAAGATATTGCAACCTATCTTCTTAGAGTTGATGAAGTCGTTAATTCTATCAAAGGATTAGGTGAAGTTCTCGATGAATCGTTGGTTGTACAAAAAGTGTTGAGATCACTTCTCTTGAAGTATGATGCTAAGGTTTCTGCCATTAAAGAAACTAGGGACTTGACCAAAATGACAATGGATGAATTACATGGGACTCTTATGGCATATGAAATGAGAACAGGTACAAAAAGTTACCAGACAAACAATGAAGCAGCCTTTAAAGCCATAAAGAAGACAAAAGACAAGGATAACGACCTTGATGAAGAAATAACAAATTTTGTAAGAAGGTTCTAGAAAGTAAGTGGAAGATACAAAGTTAAGTCTCCTCTCAAATGCTTTAATTGTGGTAGAATAGGACATATTGTTGAAAATTGTTACTATAAAAAGATAAGTCTCAACAATAAAAAGAGCTTCTACTCCAAGGATGATGAAATCTCCTCAGATGAGAGTGATGAAGAAGATAATGATGGAGGATATGTCCTTTTCATAACCCAAGAAACCCAAGATGATGATCATAAGAATTCTAAAGAAGAAGAAAGGATTTGTGAAGAAGATTCAAATGAAGAAACCAACCTTGATTCCTTTTGGGGATACAAAGACAATGCAAAGAGTGAACAAGAATATGAGAATCTTGAAAAGTTGAAGAAAGTTGAAACTGAAAATAGCAAGTTTAGAAACACAAACATAATACTAAAAGGTGAATTAAGTAGTTGTGAAGAAGAGAATTACAAGCTTGAAAATACCATTAATAGCTTGAAGGAACAATTATAAGATTATGAGAAATTGAAAGAAGAATCGGATCACACAAAAGGGGAGCTACTATTGACAACAAAAAAGTTGAAGAAGTTCGAAAAAAGAACTGAAAAATTAGATGAGATCCTTAGCAGTCAAAGATCTCCAAATGAAAAGACAAGACTAGGATACAATGACATTTTAAAGACAACAAAACAAGAGAAGGAAGTTGAAAATGATGAAACCAACACTCCAGAACAAGTTGAACAACAAGATAGAAAACTAGAATTCAGAAGGAATAAGACATCAAGAATATCCTCTCCCATTAGGTATGAAAGCAATCATTATGAAGGAAACTATAGAAGAATAGATCATGAACCCAAATGGACCACACCACAATGAATATCACTTATGCCTAGATATCAAGATTTCTTTCTTGGACATTGTTATACTTGTGGAAATTTTGGACACAAGGCAATCAATTGTAGAATCAATGAAAGGAATAACTATGCAAGCTACATGAATGGTGAACATAGTAGATATGAAAATGTTCATAGACCTTTCAACATAAATTATAATCCATTTGACCCATTAATGGATCAAAATATTGTATGTTACAAGTGCAATAATATTGGTCACAAAGCACGAGATAGTAGAGAGATGAAGGAAGATAATCATATGCCAAATGTCTGCATACCAACTACAACATGGAAAAGGAAAGAAATTCCAGACAATGAAAATTGTCGAATAGAATTAGTCGCTAAAGAATGGAAAGAAGAAGATGAATGGTTCATAGATAGTGGGTGCTCATCTCATATGACCAAATATCAAAGGAAATTTGTCAGCTTGAAGAAAAAGGGTGGAAATGTAGCATTTGGAGATGACTCATCTACCAAAATACTTGGAAAAGAAATTGTAAATCTTGGAAGTGAAAATGTAAAAGAAGGAAAAGTCCTATTGGTTGAAGATTTGAAGCATAATCTCCTCAGTGTCAGCAAAATATGTGATCAAGGATACACTCTTACGTTTGACTCCCGAAAATGTAAAATCAGAGAAAATAACTCAGGAAGATTGGTTGCAACTGCAACAAGAAGACCGAACAACATATACATCCTAGAAATGAAGAAGAGAGAGAAGACAGAATCCACGCAAAAGGATTCCAAGGAAGAAAAAGTCCCAAAGACCAAAAATAAGGATGAATTATTATTGAGTGCCACATGTTTAGGGGGAGCATCCCCAAAGAAGAAGGTTACCTTTTGCCATTAAACTCAAGGGGAGAAGCCATACCCTTTTCCATTGATGTCAAAGAGGGATAGAAATTAGGATCATGATGATAAGGGGAGAATGAGTGTTGCCATCAATGACAAAGGGGGATATTGTTGGAAGATTGGTTTTTGTCATTGATGTCAACCTTAGTCATGGGTTTTGGACCGCAAGATTGATGAAGGTATTTAGACATGAAGGAAAAGGCACATGCAGATACAACACCCATGGATGGATAGTATACATCATGTTGTTTCTGGTGGTATGTGTCATGTCACATGGATCCTCATGGTTGAGGAGAAATGAATTTTTGAAGATGACAAAGTGAATTGAAGAAGGAAGTACATGT
>WSFP011472537.1:0-17497 GCA_009831015.1 Picea engelmannii
AATGATTTCAATAATAAAAAATATTATGGTACAATGGTTTCAATTATAGTAAAATGAAAAATGATTCACTATAGTAGAAATATAAAAACTACCTTCCTATTACACTTATTGAAAGAGATAATAAAAAGTAGCTTCCATTGAAACTTGCTTAGGGTTTAAAAATCTATAAGTCACAAGGATTGATATTGGAGAAAGATATTATTAATATTGGGAAGCAAGAGAGACAGGGTATGATATTTAGTGCAATATCTAGAGTTAAATATTTTAATGGTCTAGAATTTCAACCTCCCTTTTCATATGATTGATATCAAACTGAAGAAGGTGGATTCACATTGATCCTTCTAGATAATACTCTTTATACTTTCAACCAACCGAGGAAAGTGAGTAAATTTCAGATGAGGAAATTAATCTTGTTCATTTATAAATTATGTCATATACATATACATAATGTTGATCACCTATAAATTATGTCACTACAATAAAACTAAAGAAGATAGATTGACATTACTCCTCGATAATGCTCTCTATACTTTCAACCAACAAAGGAAAGTAACTAAATTTCAAATGATGAGATTTATCTTAGATATATACATATTGTGTATAAATTTATCCATCTTAAGTGGAGGTGGATCCCTCTAGACACTTGTTGCTAAATCCAAATGTGTATATATCTAAAAAAAATATTTGCACCTCAAAAAATTTGATTCATAGATAGTGAATTAAGATAGATATAAGCTAGTTATCAACCCTATATATATATATATATATATATATATATATATATATATATATAATTGAGAAGAATTAAAATAAAGCAATGTAAACCCATCTTTATTAAATATTTGAAAATATAAAAAACAATTGATATAATATTAATATTTAATATTTAATATTTATAATGATAAACAAATTAATATTTAAATTGGATATTATAGTTTTGGAAAATGAAAATATTAAACATATTACCTTGATCACATCAGATTATTAAGACTACTGCATTTATTTTGCATTCAAGCAGTAAATGCAAAGGCAACTTATCATCACCAACTACTATCTCGAGAAGTGTCTTCATCGAATGGTTCATCAAATCTGGAGCATTTTGTGACACTTGGATAATCATCTTCACTAATTTGGATATAGGAATGCTTCAATTTTGCTATATTTTTCCAATATGCTTCAATTTTGTTATATTTCTTCAATATACTTATATCGTTGAATTAGTAAAAAACATCAACCTAGGCTTGGTTTTTTAATAGATAATTTCTGTAGCCAAAAAGTTATTGCAAAATGGGTTAAAAAAAAAAGTTTACCATCGAATTCAACGATAAGTACCATGTAGCTTTTGTGGCACACTGAATTTGTCATCTTCTGATAGCTTTCAAACGCCAAAGTTTAATCCTGAGTTTTCATGTTAAATGTTAATCAGAGTGATAGTCCAAAAAACAAAACTAATAGAAAAAAAGAAAAAGAAAAGATAGAACGTTTAGACTATATCATAATAAAAGTTGTATATACTATAATAGATATATTTAGATCTAAATGTTTTTAGATCCAATGATGTATATCTTGACCTATACAACATTTAAATTTTAAACTTGCTACTTCTTACATTTTAAAGTGTACTACTATAATTATTTGAGAATTTAAACTTTGTAGTCTAAAGACTTAAAATATTTGGATGACTAACTAAAATCATAAATAACATGTTAATAAATAAAAATAATAATATATATAATTTTTTTTACAAAGATCATATTTTCTAATTTTTATTAGTATTTTTTTACATAATTCTTTTGCATAATATAATTTTAACTTTCAATATATATATAATTTTATCATTAATTTTATAATAAAATGTTTTATAAACATCTATTTTAATATTTTTTACATAATTCTTTTGTATAGTATAATTTTAATTTTCAAAATATAAATAATTTTATCATTAATTTTATAATAAAATGTTTTATAAACATGGTGAGGAAGGTACAGTGGTTATACAATCTTATGCGAATCTCTTGAATTGTATAAATACAAAAATCCCAAACTATTCTATAAACATTGTGAGAATGTAAAATGGTCATGCAATTTCATGCGAATCCCTTAAATTTTATAAATAAGGGAATCATATATGTTATTAGTCATTAGAAAGATATTGTTAATGATAAATAATGTTGTCTTTTATCTTTGAAGATATCTCTAAAGTTAATTCATGTTATTAGTCATTAAAAAGAGATTGTTAATGATAAATTTTTAGGTTTTGAATTTTGAAGATATCCTTAAGGATTTATCCTTATGCTTACATGGATTACTTTATTTTTGATGTAATTTACAAAGTAACTTGGATTTATCAATGGTTATTAAAATTAAGTTTTTAGGAAACTTTGTTAATTAGGAGAATAAAAAAATTATTTCTAAAGCATGTGATTTTGAACTTATCATGATTAAGGTCTATAACCTTTTGAATTTGTTATAAAATTTTGACTAAGTTTTTTACTTTCAGAATAAAAAAACTTAGATCTTGAAGATATTTTTTATACAAGATTCTGGCCAAGAATTTTGTTTTCAAAATTAAAAAAACCTAAATCTTACAGATTATTTACCAAAAAGGTTTTATAAAATGTTAATATATCTAAATAATATTATAAATGTTTAGAAAGTTATGGACTCAACTCATTGAGCTAGCTATAATATATTATTCCTGAAAATAGGCTTTGAGAAGAACTATGAGTGCACGCGATGGCCATTTATTAGATATCCATGATTTAGGGCTTAAGATTTAGTCCTTTTTTACTTCAAACTATGAGAACTCTATTTTCTAATTCTTCAACGTGTTATGTTGGTAACAAAGTAAATCTCTTCATAATGCATAGATAGACATAATGTTTTAACTCTTAACTGTGTTGTACAAAGTAAATTTCTTCATCATGCATAGTCATTTGGGCAAATGGTCTAGTCATTCATAAATATTTAGAATATATAGATTAGGTGTTTGATACAAGACAATCGAATCACCCTTTATCAATTAGAATCTGGAAAAACCTTAATTGCTAAAAATGTTATTTTCAATCTTCAAATCATCATTTTAACCATCTGGGTAGATTCAGGGATGCAAGACTATTGTAGGATTGAAATTTCTAAATGTTGGGATTGCATATTTGTTGAGATTGTGGTTTCTTAACCATATTTTGATTGGATTATGGGCCAACATACCACCAGAATATGGGATGATATGATGGCCATTTATCCCATTCTCATAGATTATAGATACAACTTAGGATCTATCCACTCTTTTTTTCCTACTTGTCTCTTAGCCAACTCACTAACAATTCCTCTCTATTTTGACTTGCTACCAATGGGTACCTCGCTGATTAGATTGGATAACTCAATATATGGTGTGTCCTAAATATACAAAAGGTATAAAGTGTAGGCACTTGTTGGATCCAAAATATAATTGATTCTACATTTAATGGGTACCTAAAAGATTCACCAATAATGAGAGGGGGGATACATATTGAGAACTTTTTACCATTTTTAACCTTAAGCACATCATGTAACCATTAACCATTAACAATTCCATTCATTATCACAAAACAACATACACATAACACAATGATTTTATGTGGAAACCCAAATGGGAGAAAACTATGGAATGCTTTTCTTATATCATGTTAAGATTACATTCATAGGAAGCACCAACTGGAAGGAGGCACCAAACCCTAGATTTGCAGGCACCAACTTGAAGGAAGCTCCAACTCCTTTATTTACCAGCACCAAATGGAAGGAAGCACCAACCCCCTAGCTTTACCAGCTCCAACTGGAAGGAATCACCCACTCCCTAAAGCACATGCACCAACCTACTAAATGAAGACATCAATCTTCTCAACTGAGTACCAACTCAATAAGATATCACTAATCCAAGATCTTCATACACATAGTACTTTTGAATTCACTTGCAAGCTTCATTCCATAGACATTCCTTCAAACCCTAGCAAGCCTCATATCATCATTCCCAAAATGTAATCACTGATGGAAACATCCACTGATGGTAACATCCATTCACAAAAACGTCCACTAATAGAAACATCCACTCATGGAAACATCACCGCAACATCACAACTTCATAGCAAAGCATATGGTAACATCACAACCTCATGACAATATCACAAGTTCATAGAAGAGCATACGACAACATCACAATGTCATAGCAGAGCATACGAAAACATCACAACCTCACAACAACATCACAAATTCATAACAAAGCATACAACAACATCACAACATCACAACGTCATAGCAGAGCATACAACATCATCACAACCTCATAGCAATGCATATGACAACATCATAACCTTATGACAACATCACAACCTTATAGCATACCTTGAGAATAAGAAAGACCTTAAGAGAATCCATTGGACTTCTCTTGCATACGAGAAAGACACTCCAACACCTTGAGAGCGCCTCAAACTTGATATCTTCATTTGTTACCATAAAAAAGTGAAATCTTATCATGTATTTATAGGGATTTTGTCACCAAAAATTAGCTTAGCCAACCTCAATTTTTTTGTTGGGTTGTCAGATGGAAAAATTCATATCTCCTCATTCCTAGGGAGTTAGAGGGACTTCCATATACCGTTGGAAAGGTATCGGAATAAACTTTCCAACCATGTAACTTTTTATTCCATTTGGGTTAGTTATGTAAGTTAAAAGTTACCTCAAATATAGGGTATCAAAATTGACCACACATAATACTTTCAATAATCTCCATCTTGCAATATTTATCTTGGACATATGTAGGCTTCTTCACTTGACTTTAGGGGCTTCTTCAGTTGTTTTTAGGGCTTATTCAAGGCTCATTCAAGGTTCCATTTGTGTAAAACTCAAATTGGGAATGTATAAACAACCACATGTTATTTCATCACGTGAGGGCCATGCTTAAAATCTACACCATAAGGGGACCACTTTGGAGTTATATACATTTATTTCAAGGCTCTTAAAGGCACTTCAAGGCTTCTTTAAGTGGACACATCATTACTGCTTCATGGGATTCTTCAGGTTTCTTTGACATTGACTTGTCCTCATGGCTTAACTACTGCATGTTGGCTTCTCAAGGCTTCATCAACATGTCTTCAAGGCTTCTTCTCTTGGCTTCATGGCTTCAAGGATTCTTTACTTGGCTTCATGGCTTCATGACTTCAAGGATTATTCACTTATATTCATGGCTTCAATAATCAAGCAATCTCAAGGCTTCTTTACTTGGCTCCATGGCTTCAAGGATTCCTTACTTGGCTTCATAGATTCAAGGCTTCTTCACTTGGCTTCATGGCCTCAATACTCAAACAATCTCCATTTTTCATTGCCACTTCATCATCATCATTGTTACATACTTATCATTACTGCCACATCGTCATCATCATTGCCACTTTGACATCAATGAAAACATTTTCTCAACAATATCCCCCTTTTTCATTGATGGAAACACCTTCTTCCTTTTGTAGTGATGCATGCTCACTCTATCCATCACCATGTTCACTCTATCCATAACTTTGTTTTTCTCCCCCTTTGACATCAATGGAAAAGGGATCATTTTTTATTATCATGTGACTCCCCTTATCACCAACAATTGGTTTCTCTCCCCTTTGACATCCTAGATAAACAATTGCTCCCCCTATGAAATTTCATGATTCTCTTTCTTATTCTATTGCTCCTCCTGTCTTCATGCTTTCATCCACTGTCATTTAACTCATTTTGTTTCTCCCTCTGTCATCAATGGTTCCTTATTTTGAATGTAATGCTATCTTTATGAGCATATTTCCTTTTCAACAATACTCCCCCTTTGACTGTGTTGACTCCCCCTTCGACTGGGCCATTTCTTGAATCTTTATGAAGTAGCTCCCCTTATGCTTCTGTATGATTTACCAAGCCACTATCTTCTTCCCTGTACAATCCTTTGTTTTCCTTTCTTTTGTTTTCCTTTCCTACTACTTAGACTCTTCCTCAACATTATCCACGATATTGGGAGTCTCTATGCAAAATTGTTTAGAATAATGTATAATGTTGCTTTGCTGCAGGATCATCATTTGTAATCCTGACGTTGTTACTCATATCTACAACTCCCGTGGGTATGTCCTCTGAGAATTCTCCATTGACTTGTTCTCCTTGTTTTTGTTTTCTTCTCCAAACCTTCTTATATTTGATATGAGCATTTATTTCATGGAAGACTCCATCATGCTTCTATAGTCCTGAGCTATGTGTCCATAGTTGTGGAATTTGTCACATTCAACATTATTGTAGATACCTCTATTTCTTACTTGAGTATTTGTTGCATAAGCTCTACAGTCTATAGACTTATGTCCAAAATTGTTGCAAGAAAAACAATAACCAGGAAATAAACTTTGATAATTGGGAGCAAAGGGTATTCTTTGAAATGGAGGTCTTTGAGATGATTGCTTGTCATGTATTTATTGATCATGGTATTTCACTCTACTATTGGAATCCTTTGAACCATTTGTATGAATTTTAGGTCTTTCTTCAGTCTTTCTTGGTTGTTTGAAACTCTTTTCTTCTTCAATGTGTTTATGCTTGTGGTCATACCCAATACATGTCTTTTCACTGAGATATCTTTACTGATTGAGGATGTCTTCTAAAGCTAATGAAATATTCTCAAACTTCAAGTTTATGGAATCTGTTCTTTTCACTTCTTCTCTTAGAGAGGCAATTTCAAGTTCCTTTGCTTGAAATATTTATTCCTTCTCTTTTAGTTGATTGTTTAGGACTTCTTCAATTTTCTTGTCCTCTTCTATTTGAATCATAGCATTCTGCAGTTTTGTTCTTAGTTGGGTATCTTTCTCTTAAAATTGATTCTTAAATGTGTCTTCAACCTTCTTATTCACTTCTACTTGTTCCTTTAAAAAATTACAGTCTTTTCAGTCTCACTTAGCTTGTCTTCTAGCAATGTATTCTTTTCTTGATACCTTTGTAGTTGTTCCATTAGCATTTTTTTCTTCTCCCTTGAATTCCTCAAATATTTTAGATCACTAATAAGTTCCCCTTCAATGTCTACTTTAGCTTCTACTTCATCATTCTCTTCTTCTTCTGAGGCATGGCTTTTGATTTCTTCTTTATCTTTGTCAAAATTGCTTTTATTTGCATAGGTACATCTAATTTCACAAGGATTTAATTTATCACCACAAGAATACTTACTTGATTCGACTTCCTTCACATTTTCTTCATTTGATTCATCAGTTGCATGTTTATTTGGGTTGTCATATATTTTCTTTGATGTTTCTTCTTTCTTTGGTGTATCTTCCTTTTGATCTTCTGCACATTCCTGCATTGCTTCCTTTTTGTAGTTTTCTTGTAGTTTGTCCCAAATCTCTTTAGCTGATAAATGCTTTCCAAATTCATTTCTTTTCTTTTTAGACTTTGATAAGCTCCTTAGAATTATGTTCAATGCCATTGCATTGTATTTTTTTTAGCTTCTTTGTTGTTGTACCCTTTGGCCTACCTTTTGGAGTGGTGCAACCATATAATACTTATTTCCAAATGTCAAACCCTTGTTCCTATAAAAATTATCTCATCCTTATGCTCCAATGGGAAAATTTTGATCCATTGAACAATGGAACTCCATCTGTAGAATAAAATTCTTGAGTATCCATGATCTTCCTTCTAGTGGTTAGACTATTCCTAAAGAAACCCACTATGATACCAATTGTTGGAATATTCACCAATATTGAGAGGGGAGGGTGAATCAGTATTGAGAACTTTTTACCATTTTTAACCTTAATAACATGATGTAAACATTAACTGTTAATAATGTCATTCATTATCACAAAAAACATACACATAACAAAATGATTTTTATGTGGAAACCCAAATGGGAGAAAACCAAAATATTATTTTCTTATATCATGTTAAGATTACATCCATAGGAAGCACCAACTTCCAATATTCTCTAGCACCAACTGGAAGGAGGCACCAACCCCCTGATTTCTAGGCACCAACTTGAAGGAAGCTCCAACTCCTTGATTTACCAACATCGACTGGAAGGAGGCATCAACCCCCTGGATTTACCAAATCCAACTGGAAGGAAGCACCCACTCCCTAAAGCACATGCACCAGCCTATTGAATGAAGAAACTGATATTCTCAATTGAGCACCAACTCAATAATATATCACCAATCCAAGATATTCATACACATATTACTTATGAATTCACCTGCATGCTTCATGTAATCATTGACGCCAACATCCATTCACTAAAATGTTCACTAACAAAAACATCCACTCATGGAAACATCACAACTTCACAAATTCATAGTAGACCATACGACATCAACACAACCTCACATCAGTGCATATGACAACCTCACAACTTTACAAAAACATCACAACCTTATAACATACATTGAGAATAAGAATGACCTTAAGAGAATACCTTAGAGTTCTCTTGCACACCAAAAAGACACCCTAACACCTTGAGCACACCTCAAGCTTGATCTGTTCATTGGTTACCATAAAAGTGCGAAATTATATCATGTATTTATAGTAATTATGTCCTCAAAAAATCGTTGAGTTGACCTCAATTTTTTGATTGGGTTGTCGGACAGAAAAACTCATATATCCTCATTCCTAGGGAGTTAAAGGGACTTCCATATACCATTGGAAAGGTCTCATAATTATATTTCCAACCATGTAACTTTTGCTTCCATTTGAGTTAGTTATGTAGGGTAACATTCCCTCAAATATAGGGTATTCAAATTGACCAAAAACAATACTTTCAACAATCTCCATCTTGCAATATTTATCTTGGACATATGTAGGATTCTTCACTTGATTTTAGGGGCTTCTTCACTTGGTTTTATGGCTTATTCAAGGCTCCTTTAAGGATACATTTGTGTACAACTCAAAGTGGGAATGTGGAAACAATCATGTGTTATCTCATCCTGTGAGGGCCATGCTTAAAAGATATGCCATAAGGGGATCAATTTGGATTTATATAAATTTATGTCAAGGCTCCTTCAAGGAGCTTCAAGGATTCTTCAAGTGGAAACATCATTACTACTTCAGGGGCTTCTTCAATTTGCTTTGACATTGACTTGTCCTCATGGCTTGACTAATGCATCTTGGCTTCTCAAGGCTTCATCAACATGTCTTCAAGGCTTCTTCTCTTAGCTTCATGACTTCAAGTCTTATTTACTTGGCTTCATGGCTTCAATGTTTCTTCACTTGGCTTCATGGATTCAATACTCAAACAATCTCAAGGCTTCTTTACTTGGCTTCATGGCTTCAAGGATTCTTTACTTGGCTCCATGGCTTCAAGGATTCTTCACTTGGCTTCATGGCTTCAATACTCAAACAATATCCCTTTTTCACTGCCACATCATTATCATCACTGTTACATCCTTATCATTACTTCCACAACAACATCATCACTACCACTTTGACATCAATGACAACATTTTCTCAACATCAAGTGTAGGTACCCATCAAATACAAAAAGTATCAAGTGAAGGTACTCATTGGATGTGGAATAAATTCAATTCTACATCCAACATGTACCTACACTTAACACTTTTAGTAATCATATAAGGAGATAATTGAAAATACATGAAAAAATTGAAAGTGATCAAATCCCATGAGGTGTAATATTTTTTATTATCTAAGGTGGATCTATGTTGGTTGTAGTCTCAGTCAACTTAGTGCAACTCAAAACTAAAAAATTATATTTATATGGATACATAAAAACACATTTTTTTATTATTTTCGAGATATTTATATTTGCATTATAACAATAGTTGTATGCAAATGTCATCTGTGTGTGTGTGTGTGTGTGTGTGTGTGTGTTAAAACAAACATATCATGATGTAAGTGTTACCAACATATGTGACAAAACCTCTATTATATTGGATTGTTTAACTCAACCAATTATTCCAAGATTTAAGTTAAAACTAACTAAGTTTGATGGGAGTGATGTTAGGTTGAGTACTTAATGGATAAAAAAAATGAAAGATATTTTGAGATGAACCTTGTTCATAATTAGGATGGGAAGGTCCCAACAAATTCAATATAACTAGAGGGTCTTTCCTGTTATTGTTTTATATGGTGGATCAACAGAACCAAACGCTTGGGTTCAAACTAATAAATGTTTAAGTAAAACTTTGTCAAAATATTTATGATGAGAAGAAACTAAACATCTCCACCAAGCTTGTTCACCTTCAATGATTAGTATAAGTAAAATAATAATGATTAGTATAAGTGAAATAATACACTTATGAATGAGAGATATAAGGTACTCCAATCTTAGACATGTTCAAAGACAAGATTCTAAAATGTTTGTAGTCTTAAGAAGATAAGTATGAAATGAAACATATATGTGGAACATGTCTTTTATCAAAGAGTTAAGATCTAAGGCTAAGCTAGTAGAAGATAATCTCATCAATATACGTGGTACCTATGAGGATCACTGACAAAAATTATATGTGTACCTATGATGATCATGGTGAAAATCATGTATATGAGATGAAGTAGACATTCTCGATATCTTGCCAGTAACCATGACAAGAATACCACAACATCACATCTTAAAGCTAAAAGGGTTACTGGAAAATTTGGATGTCACTATAATAATGGATTACGTACGAAATCATAGTTTTATTACTTTTAAATTCATAAATAATCTAAATCTCTTTGTATACATAACATGCCTTAGAGTTGAAATGGCATATGAACAAAAGATTGTGATTGCCCACAAATATCATAACATGGCACTTTAAATGCGAAATTTAAAACTACAACATGATTATGTGTCATGCCACTTGGTGGAATGGACATAAACTTAGGTGAAAAATGTTTAATTCTATTGGGTAACTATACCACAATTTTACATAAGTAGTTTATGGAGTTCAAATGACAAGGAAAATTATATAAGTTGTATGATGAACCTTAGTGGGCATAACTACCTCCTCTTAAACAAAGGAAAATTAACTCCACAATAATTCCAAATAAATGTTCTAGGAAGGAATACTTCATATAAGACAACATCAAGTTTTTCCAAAGTAAGATACCATTTGACAACCCTAGAAGATTAGACACACAACTTAAATAAGAATCTAGAGAAAGGATGGAACAAAATTGGAGAACTCTCCAATGAACTTAGATCCAACATGAGAATACACCAGTTGAAGACATCTTGTAAGAGTGCATGGTCATTCATATACAAAAAAATCTCCAAATTATATTCTAAGTATAAAGCTACTTAAATTATTCATATCCCTATGGGAAGTCAAAAGTCACAATGTATCCACTATGGATTCTATTTAAACAAATTAATTGGCTTAATTGTGTTTATGAACTATGTGTTTCAAATTTCATTTTCCATGAAATAAAATATTCATTATGGGAAATTTTGGGTCTCAAATGGGCCTTCTAAGAAAAACTAATAAAGAGTTAGGAATTGTGAAGGGAAAGAAATAAACATTTTTTTTCACATCGTTTTAATTTATCTCCTTATAGTTTTACAACATGTATCAAGTGTGGGTACTTGTTTGATGCAAAATTAAATTGATTTTGCATCTAATGTGTACCTAGACTTTATATCTCTAATATCAAGTGTAGATACTCATAGGATGTAGAAAGTACCATGTGTAGGTATTGATTGGAAGCGAATTTGATTCAATTTTGCATCCAATAAGTACTTACATTCAATACTTTTAGTAAATATCTAAGAAGATAAATTAGAAATACATGAGAAAAACAATTTTTTTCTTTCCCTCCAACATTGCTCACACGGGAGTTGACATCATCATCTTAAATCCTATTGGTTGAAAATATTAATTTTTCTTTAAGGAAATTTTCAGAAGAATCCCATTTTATATCTCCAATTTCCACTAATGAAATAAAAAAGAAAAGGAACACGATCACATACATTTTTTTATGCAATACACAAGTTTATTGCCTTTGGCAAATAAACTCCAATCACTATTAATCTAGAATTTTAAATGCTTATAAATATTCCCATAGATCTTTCACAAGCTGAAAACCATTTTGAAATAGGGAAAGCACTCTCACTATTATGTTTGGAACCTTCTTGGGATCTCCAAGCAATTTCTCCCACAATAGCATTGTCTAATTCTTCCTTCACGTATATCCTCCTAAAATGGTTCTCTAGAGTTAGGCCAAGAACAAAAAAGATGAATTTTGAACCACTCCAATGTCTTCAATTCATCCTTAAATCAACATTCTACAATATTTAGTTATGGGTTAGTTCATTGTCTCCAAGATTTAGTTAAAAAATGAATGGGCTTCTTGGAAATTGTTGACAACCTATACAATGGTTGGTAACAACACCTTCATTAATTGTGCCTTCATTGATTTCATCTTCATTGTCATCAATGTTTTATTTGTCAATGGGACCTTCAATGACTTCTCCCTTACTTCCCTTGAAGTCATTGACGTTGATGTTCCTTAACATGTAACCTTCACTAACATAGATGTCACTTAATTCACCAACATTGACGTCCCTATAAGTTTTAAACCTTTTACAGTAATGCAATGCATACACGTATTTTTAACACAGAAAAGAAAACAATTGTAAACACACATATACATGGAGATTTACCCTGGAAACCCAATCGAGAAAACCAACAACCTGATTTAGAGATGTATCTCTAATTCTATTATTTTTCTTCATTGTTTACAATACAATATATATAGGATCCTACGTCATCCAAAAAAACCATAATACATTAACCCGGGATTAGAACTAAATTGTAGTTCCTTAACCATAATTATATTACCATGGATCATAAAATTGTGTGCCTTTAAACCGCCTAAGGAGAAAACCATACTGAGAAACATTGCTCGATAAAAACCTATTGATGATTTTTGGCTCCACGAGTCCCTTTGGGCCTAATTATGGGGCCCTTCAGGCCTGGTTTTATGGGGCCCTTTGGGCCCCCCTTGCGACCCCCCTCCCACTGAACCGCGTGCAAAGAATATAACACATACCCAACAACACCTTGGCAATTATCCATTGCTAATGTCAACTTCTCTAACATCAACATACCTCACTTCACCAAAATAGGGTCGGACTGAAATTGATTGTGTGCTGACAAGATAGTTAAAAGAGTAGAATAAAAAATATTAGATTCTCACAATATTCAATAGGGGGTTTCAAATATGGCATTGTACTACATTATTTTCTCTCTATATACCATCTTTAATCTTGAATGTTGTTATCTCAATACTTTAGATTCACATTTGAAGACAATATAAATATAGAGCCTCAATTTTGATGGTTAGTTTTCTTATTGCTTCAATTGATGAAAAGTTCTTAAAAAGTTTTATTGGAGCCACATGAATTTCCCCTAATGAATGCATGATTGGTCACATGAATTTGAGAATCATGGAATGGGTTGGTATAACTCCTTGTTGTTGAGGACTATGATCCCCTCCTTTTTTCAAGTGGCTAAGTTTTCATAATGGTCTGCTACCATATTATTTCCCTGTTCATTAGGAGAAACTTTAGGTCTAAAATGCTCCTCCTAAGGAAAATAATAAATTAAGATTTATGAATTTTCAAAGGGAAAGAAAGAAAATTACTTTAAAAAAATCATATTTTCGACTTATCTCCTTATAGGTTTACTCAAATTTCAATTGTGGGAACTCATTGGATGCATAATTAAATTTTGCATCCAACGAGTACCCACTCTACATACTTTTGATAGACCCACATTGAGATAAAATGGAAATACATGAAGAAAAAAAGTGTGTTTCTAGATTTGTAATTAAATTATGCATTCAACAAGGAATGGATATAAACATGCTAACTCTTTCATATTAAAATGTTACCAAATGCACGCTACATAAAACCTATCTCTCTCATACCCTATATTGGCACCTTTGTCAGAGGCCATCAGGTCGATATCATATCAATGGGAGACCCCAATCCTCCTCCATATTTCGATTTCTATGATGAAACATTCAAGCATGAAAAAACCCACCACCAGACCCACTCATTTGTATTTCGTTAGATGGTTAGATCAGAAA
Source organism: Picea engelmannii (assembly GCA_009831015.1). NCBI lineage: Eukaryota > Viridiplantae > Streptophyta > Pinopsida > Pinales > Pinaceae > Picea > Picea engelmannii. The sequence goes on from WSFP011472537.1 coordinate 14,050, forward strand.
CCATAAATAATCCTTCCTCGTGCTTATGCTCATCGTAAATCCATTTTTTTGGCCAACAAAGGATTAATCAGTCAGTTCATAGAGTTATGGTCTTCTCCTCAACAAATGGAATCCTGGTTGGAAAGAAATTGGGTTCCTCCGAATAAAGGACAACTCAAGGGTTTTTATACCTTCTCCTTTGAATTTAATAGGGATAGGGATTTAATTTTTAGGAGAAAACTGTATTTTTATGCCATTAGAGGCATGCATATGAATCGATGGACCCCATATTTTGACCCAGAAAGTGAAATCCCCTCAATTGTCCCTGTTTGGGTCTGACTTCCTCATCTCCCTCTGCATTGCTGGGGAGACGAAGTTATAAAGTGAATTGGGAACTCTTTAGGAAAATATATTGATAAATCTTAACCAAAGGTGACAAAGTTTTTTTGTGCAAGAATCTATGTTGAAGTAGATCTGGAAAAAGGGCTTCCTGAAGCCATTAAGCTTGCACTAGATGGATGGACGCATGTTCAACAGTTGGACTATGAAAAAATTATCTTAAAATGTATATCATGCCATGAATATGGCCATTTCGTCAGGAACTATCCCAAGTCCACTTAAGGGGCGAATGTCAAGGCCGAAGATCAAGAAGGAGATTGGAAATTAGTTAAGAAAAAATGCAACAATGGGAGGAATGCCTTGAAATTATCGGTCCATCAAACCCTACCCGCCCTTCTGAATCAAAGGCCCCTCCATCCAAAAACCCCAAGGAAAATCAGTGGTAGTTGGAATCCAAGAACCAAGCAGAACCCCAAATAGTCTCATTCAACAAATATGTGGCTCTGGAAAATGTTTTGAATGAGAAATTGGTTAAATATACTCATGAACCAACCCACACTTCTTCAAGCAACACTTTGATTGACCCATCTCCCCAATAACCTAAAGATGTGGAGGAGGGATTAGAGGAAGAATATGTAACCATAGATGACCCATTCTAAGTAAATCAACAAATCATATAGGAGAATATTGTAACTAGAGGGAAATATTGACAAAATTTTGAGGAAGGAGAAATCCCAACAGAGAAACACAGGAAAAAATATGGCAGGAAATCAAGTCATGATGCTCTCGAATAAAATGAAAACAAAGAAAAAGATATGGGCAAGCAACACTCTATTGAAACTTCAAACAACAATATGGGAAAGAAAGGAAACAACAAGGGATAGAAACCTCAAGTTACCCCCCAAGGGGGGCGGAACCCTTCCCTTTTCAAATAATGAAAGTACTCTCCTGGAAATGCAGGGGTTTCAAATGAATCCAAAGTTGAGGCCCTTAGAGATGTCATCAAATTGGAGAAACCCTCTGTAATTTTACTCCAAGAGAAAAATATGGATGATTTTCCTATCATCCAAGAAGGGAAAAAAGTTGTGAAGAATAGCGAAGGAGTAGCAATAAGCTCCAACGATACCTCTTGAGGTATTATGACACTCTAGGACACCACATGTGTAGAAGAGGAGTTAACTTTATGTTCATAAAACTAGATCCTTTTTGTTTTAATATGTAAAGAAATAGGAATAAAAGTTTCAATAATAAATGTTTATATTCCAGTACAATACATGGAAAAAATAGGTTGTTGGAATTCAATATTTGTTGTGAATAAAATGTAGATCTTCCAACCTATATTTTGGCTAACGATTTCAACACAATTATGCATAATTCATAAAAAAGAGGGGGAAGCATTGTCCATGAGCCAATGTGGGAAATTATGGAGGACCTAATCTCAAATTGGGATTTAACAAATATCAATCCTGTAAAAGGACATTACACTTGGAGCAAAAGGCGATCCAGACTCGGTCATATAACAACCCACCTAGACTCATTTCTTATCCATAGTGACTTTTTACTTTCCCATATTTTAATCTCCTCCAAAATCACCCCTTCCACTCTCTTTGATCATAGACCCATTACTCTCTCTCTGTATCCTCCTTAAAACTTTGGACCTATCCCCTTTCGCTTTAACACGCTTTGGCTCCATCAAGAAGAAGTAATATCTATTTTCAAGTCTTCCTGGAATCAATAGATCACAGGTTCTCCCAATTTTGTCTGGGAATCCAAACTTTGATTAGTAAAGTAGGAACTCAAAGCTTGAGAAAATTCCTCCCTCATCTGTCCTTCCCTAGAAAGACATAAATGACTTATAGATCTAGAATTTATTCAACATACAATAGAAGAGTTTTAAATTATAGATGAAATCCTTCAAAAATAAAGAGAGGCTTATCAAAAGCTGCACAATTCCTTTCGAAAAGAAGAGGAAAAATGGAAACTTAAATATTGAAGTTTATGGCTAAAGGTGGGGGACAGAAACAATGCATTATTCCATAAACAATCTCAAGCAAGACAGAAAAAAAAAACACAATAAGGAAAATCTAGACTGAAGAAGGACAATCACTTGACAATTTTGACCAAATAAATGAGGCGAGAACTCAACACTTTAAAAAACTATATACTCAGGAGGATGAAGAGGATGTAGATGCATGCACCCAAGAGATGCTAGAGAATATCCCCTTCATTATCAACAAGGAATAAAATGGCGCTCTGACTAGGGAAATATCATAGGAAGAAATCATTCAAGCGGTATGGATTCTAGAGAAAGATAAAGCCCTGAGACCAGATGGTTTCTCCATTCATTTCTTTAGAGTCTTCTAAGAAACGATTAAATTTTATCTCAAAATAATGTTGAATTATTCTTTAAAGAAGAAAAAATTGGGCGATGAAACTAGGTCATCGTTTTTGGCCCTTATACCAAAAGAATTAAATCCCTCCTCTTTTAACAGATTCCATATCATATCCCTATGTATCTCAACTTATAAAATCCTCACCAAATTTAATGAAAATAGAATTAAGTCACTACTGTCAAAACTCATCTTGGAGAATCAAGGGGGATTCATGGCAAAAAAGAAAATAGTGGATAACATAATCCTTGTGCAGGAATCCATATATAATAGTTGGACAAATAAGGAAAAAGGAATGGTAGTGAAATTAGACATGAAAAATGCCTTTGTCAGGGTAAGACACTCCTTCCTTTATGCGATGCTTAAAAAGTTTGGATTTAATGAAGCTTTTATAGAATGGATGAGAGCCTACATTGGATCCCCATTTATATCTCCAATGGAAATGGTTGACCAATCCCTTTCTTTCAAATTAGTAGGGGACTTCATCAAGGATGTCTTCTTTCCCCACTATTATACATCATAATGGTAGAATCCCTCAGAAAAAAGTTGGACCATGAAAGAAGAATGGGTAGGCTTCTAGGTCTTAGTTTCACCAGAGGAGTGAAATCAATAAACCACTCTCAGTTTGTCGACAATACTCTCCTGTTGGGGGTAGCTTCATCAATTATAGCTAAAATATTCAAAAAGATTTCAGACAGATTTCTTACCGCTTCAGGAGGGAAAATTGACCGTAATAAAAT
>ML878185.1:0-10189 GCA_009831015.1 Picea engelmannii
GAACATAATCCATGCAAAGTGTGCATAGGTTGGTTGGAAGTTTAGAACTTATCAACCAAGGAGAGAGTTGAAGGCTACTGTCGCAAGGAGTTGCATAGAGTCAAAGGATTCAAATACTTAGACGTATTTGAAGAGTGCCGTAAGGAGTGCGTGCAGAAATCTCATAGGAGATTTGAGTTCGATAAAGGAAGCTTAGGAGAGTTCGTGCCCTCAAAGTATTGAAGAGAAGAAGAGGAGTCTTTGGTCATCGTGTAAAGGCAAAGTTAGAACAAGATTTCTTTGAGGAAAAGTTTGGATGGTCGAAATTCTTCGAGAAGAATCCCAAAAAAGCGGGGATCGTTGGATCTGCAAAAGCTGTGAGAGGGATAACGGTCAGGATAGAGCCATCCCTTGGATAGCCTAGATTAATGTCAACCGTTGATCAAGATTTCCAGGACCGTCGGATCATTTCGGAGTTTCGGACTTCGAAAGTCCAAGTTACAAGTTTGGGTCTTGACACATCAAGTACCTGGAGTCCGAAAGGATTCTCATCAGTGTAGAGTGGAGAAGTGGAAGGTCGGAGTTCAGGGTTTCAGAAGTCCCGAGGGAGAGAGTTTGGGATATAATAGAGGAGAAAATCTGAAATAAGGAGAAAGCGACACGTGGAAGGACAGGAAACTTCTCGTTGAGTTTGTGAAACAACGAGGTGACGTACTATTTCAAAATTTTGGGATTTTGGAGACCGAAAGGTGGAGAGGATACAAATTTCGAGCTTTGGCATATCGAACTCCTGATACACGAAATAGCGCTGACTGTTGGATCAAGGGAGAGTTCACAGCCATGGATCTCCTTAAAAGGGGGATTTCGAGATTTCGACAATTCGGGTTTCGGGATTTCGAGAGTCGAGGAGTAGAGTTGCACGACATCGCAACTCCCAAATTCGCAAAAGCCGAAAAGCCGAAATTGACATTAGGAAGGGTCAAGTGTTTAAGTATTTTGGGTTTTGGAGGTCGAAGAGGTAAGGTGCTCGACCAAGGGATTCGCGAAATCCGATATCCCGAAAAAAAAAAAGGAGGAATTCCCTCAAGGTGTTGTTGTGGGTAGATTTCCTGAAAAGAAAATAGAAGAGCCAGTCGAGCTCTCAGGGGCCGAAAAGAAAAGATCCTTTGCGGATCCCGACCTGCGGGTCTGGGGAGAGGTCTACGTCATTTTGTAAATAGAAGATGACATTTATTCTTACTCTGCAGATAACTTGAAGAGATAAGAAGCCATGCATTGTTCATGATTTTGTAAATAGAATATGACATTTATTCTTACTATGCAGATAAGTTGAAAAGATAAGAAGCCATGCGTTGTTCAGAATAGCTTTATGTCCAGACTCGAGAGGATGGATGGGTAGGTTGACCTTTGGTCCCAGATTTCAAAATGAGGCTCTAATACCATGTGTAAGGTCTCTGTTGCCATAGATAATTATAAAAGACACACTAAAATAAAGAATAAAGAAAATTATATGCTGTACAATTTCATCATTAACTTATAATCATTGATTATTCAACATAAATTAAATTTATCAACAACATGAAAGTAAATTTAATTAACAACCACATAACTCAACAAATTCATGAAATTACATACCTCTGTCTGATGCTAATTCCCCAATATTTGGTTGTCCTCTCTGCTTCTCTGCCCGAACTTTGCCCAAAACTGAATCTTCCTCCCTGCCAGCTAGGAACGGAGCCTGTCCGACTCTCTAGCTCCAGGATTCCGTGAGGATTCCTGGCCCCTGAGCCCAAAACTCCCAACAACCTAGTGCACCCCTATAACAGTCCACCCAAACTCCAGACCAAACCAAAAAAATACCAAACAAAAAATACAGGCCTTCTCTCACAATAATGCTTCCTCTCCCAAAATTCCAAAATGCTTCCTCTCCCAAAATTCCAAAAGTCCTCTCTCCTGAATGCCTTGTCCCMCTCATATCCTTCCCCCATTCACCGCCTCCTCCTTCATTTAATGCCACCCACCTTATCCCTCCATTTAATACCTTATCCCTCCATTCAATACCCTATCCACCCATTTAATGCMTTATCCTTCATACGTTAAGTTTTATAATAAATAAATAMAAATTATTAAGMTTTTAATTCATTACCCAAACCTTTAATGAGTTAATTAATTAATTAATCAAGAGATATAAACAATTAATAAATAATAATTAATTAATTAATATTATTAATAAATAATCATTGTTTAACTAAAATATATTAGGACAATTAATTATTTAATTAATTATACTTGATAAACCTTAAGCAATCATTTAACTAGGGTTGTTACATCTTTCGAATTCATACCAAGTTATTTCTAGGTGAGGACAACCCAGTTAGGGYGGGACTATACCCAGTTGTCACGCCCAATCTTTYGTTTAATTAAGGTCTGACCATCTAGTTCATTAGTGTTAATGAATTCGRGAGGGATAATTGTTATCGTTTATGTCCCTTAAYGATGCCTAACCATCAACCATATTCAATACTGTGTTATTAGTTGTCGAATGTTTAGCCACAAACCTTTTCACAAAGTATGTTACTTAGAYAGTTAAAACAAAGCGTAAAGCAACCATTAAATTAAGKCCTATGATATTTCGATAAAGGTGTATGCATTGTTGGAACCCAAATTYGTATAGATCCTATATGAGATAATTAACGTTTAAGACTAGGAATGGTTGTATTGCTAGTAGAGTTTAATAAAACAAACGTTAATGATATGCTTAGATATGTGTATAATGCTAGKGGGGCRTTTAATAGTATAAACGTTAATGCTATGCATGAGGAGGGTTGCAATGCTAGTAGACTTTAACAATTATAAYKTYAAAGTTTATGCATGAATATGATTGTGATGCTAGTGGACTTGACTAATRTGAACGATAAACCTTTATAAGTATATTAGMAAATAGAAAGGTTAGSAACTGAGAGACTAGGGTATAGYGAAGCTATCCCTTAACCGTTATATATGTGATTACTGGGCAGCATGGAATAACTCAACGATAAAATMTTTTATAATGGAATTTAGTTGTATCAATGAAGTGGTGCACATAAACCTTGCRAAATTTTGACGACAACTRCCTACTTACAATAACTTTATGTCTTTCAAAATAAATTGTTYGAAGAGAAAGGAKATTTAATGTCCCRAACARTTTTTTTTTTATTTGGTAATTTTGGGGAACATTACATATGGTATCAGAGCAAAGGTTACAACAYTTGGACCTTAAACCCCACTCAGAGAGTAGTCATGAAGGTGATGCAACACTAAACAAAWTCATCTATCTTACCAATACAAAATTACAATTCTTTGGTGCTGCAACACTAAACCATCTTGTCTTCTCTACCAAACTTTCTAGCCACTTGGTCAAAATGTTTGGAAATTCGCCAAAGAAAATTTCATGTAGATCCTTGAACACATACCTTTGAATCCATTACTTGTCACTCTTTTGAGGGTACCTATTCTCTTGTCACACAAATTCTCATTATTTTCATTCCAACCAATCGGTGATATCCTTCTTAGTTGGTCTCCAAAACATTCCCTTAGTCACAATTTTCCGGTCCCGGAAACAAAACCATTTTTTGGCTTATATTGGTCTATGCATGGGTTGTAAGACCTAAGGTTCGGTTCAACTATGACCAAAAAACCCATAAGACACTAGCCCTTTAAACATCACCTACTTTCACAAATGAAGTCTCACCCGATGTATCTATGGGAACTACAAAAACTAGGCTTTTGCACTGATAAGGGAAGGGATGCAGATACTCGCGTTATTGTTCCTTCTTCTAGCTTATGTAGGTTATCGATGATTACATAGATTATCATAGTCATTTATGAATATTGGAGAATAATCAATCCATAAACTAATTCTAGTATACAACGTATAACCTCATTCATAAACACACATAGAAAAGTAAAGAACACAAGATACAAGATTATCTCTAAACTCTTTCTTTATTCATCTTATCAACTTATTATATTCACAACTCTTGCATAATATCACTCAACATCTTTCTCCTCAGACTCCCTTTTCACCCCACCCGTTACATATTTATACCCAAAATACAGGGCTTAAATCTCTATTCTATCTATCCCAAAATATCCCATTACAATGCATGGCATGACCAGCTTTAGTTAACTGGCTTTTTCCTTTCTTCTTCCTTTGGCTCTTTATACATTTTTTTTGGCTCTTTCATTCCTGGAAAGGCACACTGTCTTCCTTCATGCTTTCTTCTCTCACTCACTTGCTTTATTCTTATGTTTGTGCGTTGTCTTCATCCTGTGTGCTTTGCTTCCTTCTACACCCTTTCTTCTGTTCCCTTTCTTATGCGCACTTTCTTACTCATAGGAGATTTGAGTTCAAGAAAGGAAGCTCAGGAATGTTCGTTCCCTCAAGGTGTTGAAGAGAATAAGAGGAGTCTTTGATCATCATGCAAAGGCCAAGTTAGAACAAGAGTTCTTTGAGGAAAAGTTTGGATGGTCGAAGTTCTTTGAGGAGAATCCCGAAACAACGGGGATCGTTGGATCTGTGAAAGCTGCGAGAGAGATAACGGTCAGGACAGAGCCATCCCTTGGATATCCTATATTAATGTCAACCATTGATCAAGATTTCCAGGACCATTGGATCATTTCGGAGTTTCGGACTTCGGAAGTCCAAGTTACAAGTTTGGGTCTTGACACATCAAGTACCTAAAGTCCGAAAGGATTCTCATCAGTGTAGAGTGGAGAAGTGGAAGGTCGGAGTTCAGGGTTTCAGAAGTCTCGAGGGAGAGAGTTTGGGATATAATAGAGGAGAAAATCCGAAACAAGGAGAAAGCAACACGTGGAAGGCCAGGAGACTTCTCGTTGAGTTTGTGAAACAACGAGGTGACATATTATTTCAGAATTTCAGGATTTTGGAGACCGAGAGGATACAAAGTTCGAGATTTGGCATATCGAACTCCCGATACACGAAATAGTGTTGATTGTTGGATCAAGGGAGAGTTCACAGCCGTGGATCTCTTTAAAATGGGGATTTCAGGATTTCGTTAATTCGGGTTTTGGGATTTCAGGAGTCGAGGAGTAGAGTTGCATGACATTGTAACTCCCGAATTCGCGAAAGCCAAAAAGCCGAAATTGACATCAGGAAGGGTCAAGTGTTTAAGTATTTGAGGTTTAGGAGGTCGAAGAGGTAAGGCGCTCGACCAAGGGATTCGCGAAATCCGATATCCTGAAAAAAAAGGAGGAATTCCCTCAAGGTGTTGTTGTGGGTAGATTTCCTGAAAAGGAAATAGAAGAGCCAGTCGAGCTCTCAGGGGCCAAAATGAAAAGATCCTTTGCGGATCCTGGCCTGCGGGTATGGGGAGGGGTCTGCGTCATTTGTAAATAGAATATGACATTTATTGTTACTTTGCAGATAACTTGAAGAGATAAGAATCCATACATTGTTCAGGATTTTGTAAATAGAAGATGGCATTTATTCTTACTCTGTAGATAAGTTGAAGAGATAAGAAGCCATGCGTTGTTCAGAATAGCTTTATGTCCAGACTCGAGAGGATGGATGGGTAGGTGGGCCTTTGTTCCCAGATTTCAAACTAAGGCTCTAATACCATGTGTAAGGTATCTGTCACCACAGATCCTTATAAAACACACACTAAAATAAAGAATAAAGAAAATGATATGCTGTACAATTTCATCATTAACTTATAATCATTGATTATTCAGCATAGATTAAATTTATCAACAACATGAAAGTAAATTTAATTAACAACCACATAACTCAACAAATTCATGAAATTACATACCTCTGTCTGATGCTAATTCCCCTATCTCCGATTGTCCTCTCTGCTGCTCTGCCTGAACTTTGTCCAAAACTGAATCTTCCTCCCTGCCAGCTAGGAATAGAGCATGTTCGGCTCCCTAGCTCCAGGATTCCTTGAGGATTCTTGGCCCCTGAGCCCAAAACTCCCAACAACCTAGTGCACCCCTGTAATAGTCCACCCAAACTCCAGAACAAACCAGAAAAATACCAAACAAAAAATACAGTCCTTCTCTCACAATAATGCTTCCTCTCCCAAAATTCCAAAATGCTTCCTCTCCCAAAATTCCAAAAGTCCTCTCTCCTGAATGCCTTTTCCCCCTCATATCCTTCCCCCATTCACTGCCTCCTCCTTCATTTAATGCCACCCACCTTATCCCTCCATTTAATACCTTATCCCTCCATTCAATACCCTATCCACCCGTTTAATGCCTTATCCTTCATACGTTAATTTTTATAATAAAAAAATAAAAAATATTAAGCTTTTAATTCATTAACCAAACCTTTAATGAGTTAATTAATTAATTAATCAAGAGATATAAACAATTAATACATAATAACTAATTAATTAATATTATTAATAAATAATCATTGTTTAACTAAAATATATTAAGACAATTAATTATTTAATTAATTATACCTCATAAACCTTAATAAATCATTTAACTAGGGTTGTTACATCTTTCGAATTCATACCAAGTTATTTCCAGGTGAGGACAACCCAGTTAGGGCACGACTATACCCAGTTGTCAAACCCAATATTTCATTTAATTAAGGTCTGACCATCTAGTTCATTAGTGTTAATGAATTCGGGAGGGATAATTGTTATCGTTTATGTCCCTTAACGATGCCTAACCATCAACCATATTCAATACTGTGTTATTATTTGTCGAATGTTTAGCCACAAAACTTTTCACAAAGTATGTTACTTAGACAGTTAAAACAAAGCATAAAGCCACCATTAAATTAAGGCCTATGATATTTCGATAAAGGTGTATGCATTGTTGGAACCCAAATTCGTATAGATCCTATATGAGATAATTAACGTTTAAGCCTAGGAATGGTTGTATTGCTAGTAGAGTTTAATAAAAAAAATGTTAATGATATGCTTAGAGATGTGTATAATGCTAGTGGGGCGTTTAATAGTATAAACGTTAATGCTATGCATGAGGAGGGTTGCAATGCTAGTAGGCTTTAACAATTATAACGTCAAAGTTTATGCATGAAGATGATTGTGATACTAGTGGAGTTTACTAATGTGAACGATAAATGTTTATAAGTATATTAGCAAATAGAAAGGTTAGCAACTGAGAGACTAGGGTATAGCGAAGCTATCCCTTAACCTTTATATATGTGATTACTGGGCAGCATGGAATAACTCAACGATAAAATCTTTTATAATGGAATTTAGTTGTATCAATGAAGTGGTGCACATAAACCTTGCGAAATTTTGACGACAACTACCTACTTACAATAACTTTATGTCTTTCAAAATAAATTGTTCGAAGAGAAAGGAGATTTAATGTCCCGAACAAATTTTTTTTTTATTTGGTAATTTTTGGCAACATTACATATGGTATCAGAGCAAAGGTTACAACACTTGGACCTTAAACCCCACTCAGATGGTAGTCATGAAGGTGATGCAACACTAAACAAATTCATCTATCTTACCAATTCAGAAGTACAATTCTTTAGTTCTGCAACACTAAACCATCTTGTCTTCTCTACCAAACTTTCTAGCCACTTGGTCAAAATGTTTGGAAATTCGCCAAAGAAAATTTCATGTAGATCCTTGAACACATACCTTTGCATCCATTTCTTGTCACTCTTTAGAGGGTACCTATTCTCTTGTCTCATTCCAACCAATCGGTGATATCCTTCTTAGTTGGTCTCCAAAACATTCCCTTAGTCACAATTTCCCGGTCCTGGAAACAAAACCATTTGTTGGCTTATACTGGTCTGTGCACGGGTTGTAAGACCTAAGGTTCGGTTCAACTATGACAAAAAAACCCATAATACACCAGCCCTTTCAACATCACCTTCTTTCAGAAATGAAGTCTCACCCGATGTATCTATGGGAACTACAAATACTAGGCTTCTGCACTGATAAGGCAAAGGGAGGAAGATACTCGCGTTATTGTTCCTTCTTCTAGATTATGTAGGTTATCGATGATTACATATATTATCACAGTCATTTATGAATATTGGAGCATAATCAATCCATAAAATAATTCTAGTATACGAAGTATAACCTCATTTATAAACGCACATAGAAAAGTAAAGAACACAAGATAGAAGATTATCTCTAAACTCTTTCTTTATTCATCTTATCAACTTATTATATTCACAACTCTTGCATAATATCACTCAACATCTTGCTCCTCAGACTCCCTTTTTCACCCCACCCGTTACATATTTATACCCAAAATATAGGGCTTAAATCCCTATTCTATCTATCCCAAAATATCCCATTACAATGCATGGCATGACCAACTTTAGTTAACTGGCTTTTTCCTTTCTTCTTCCTTTGGCTCTTTATACATCATTTTCTGGTTCTTTCATTCTTGGAAAGGCACACTGTCTTCCTTCACGCTTTCTCCTCTCACTCACTTGCTTTATTCTTATGTTTGTGCGTTGTCTTCATCCTGTGTGCTTTGCTTCCTTCTACACCCTTTCTTCTGTGCCCTTTCTTATGCACACTTTCTTCCTCATAGGATATTTGAGTTCAAGAAAGGAAGCTCAGGAGAGTTCACGCCCTCAAGGTGTTGAAGAGAAGAAGAGGAGTCTTTGGTCATCGTGTAAAGGCCAAGTTAGAACTAGAGTTCTTTGAGGAAAAGTTTGGATAGTCGAAATTCTTCAAGGAGAATCCCGAAATAGTGGGGATCGTTGGATCTGTGAAAGCTGCGAGAAGGTTAACAGTCAGGACAGATCCATCCCTTGGATAGCCTATATTAATTTCAACCATTGATCAAGATTTCCAGGACCGTCGGATCATTTCAGAGTTTCAGACTTCGGAAGTCCAAGTTACAAGTTTGGGTCTTGACACATCAAGTACCTGAAGTCCGAAAGGATTCTCATCAGTGTAGAGTGGAGAAGTGGAAGGTCGAAGTTCGGGGTTTCAGAAGTCTCGAGGGAGAGAGTTCGGGATATAATAGAGGAGAAAATACGAAAAAAGGAGAAAGCGACACGTGGAAGGACAGGAGACTTCTCGTTGAGTTTGTGAAACAGCGAGGTGACGTACTATTTCAGAATTTCAGGATTTTGGAGACCGAAAGGTGGAGAGGATACAAAGTTCGAGATTTGGCAGATCGAACTCCTGATACACGAAATAGCGCTGACTATTGGGTCAAGGGAGATTTCAAAGCCAAGGATTTCCTTAAAAGGGGGATTTCATGATTTTGTTAATTCGGGTTTCGGGATTTCGAGAGTCGAGGAGTAGAGTTGCACGACATCGCAAATCCCGAATTCACGAAAGTCGAAAAGCCGAAATTGGCATCAGGAAGGGTGAAGTGTTTAAGTATTTCGGGTTTCGGAGGTCGAAGAGGTAAGGCGCTCGACCAAGGGATTCGTGAAATCTGATATCTAGAAAAAAAAGGAGGAATTCCATCAACGTGTTGTTGTGGGTAGATTTCCTGAAAAGGAAATAGAAGGGCCAATCGAGCTCTCAGGGGCCGAAATGGAAATATCCTTTGTGGATCTTGACCTGCGGGTCAGGGGATGGGTCTGCGTCATTTTGTAAATAGAAGATGACATTTATTCTTACTCTACAGATAAGTTGAAGAGATAAGAAGCCATGCATTGTTCAGAATAGCTTTATGTCCAGACTCGAGAGGATGGATGAGTAGGTGGGCCTTTGGTCCCATATTTCAAACTAAGGCTCTAATACCATGTGTAAGGTCTCTGTCGCCACAGATCCTTATAAAACACACACTAAAATAAAGAATAAAGAAAATTATATGCTGTACAATTTCATCATTAACTTATAATCATTGATTATTCAACATAAATTAAATTTATCAACATCATGAAAGTAAATTTAATTAACAACCAAATAACTCAACAAATTCATGAAATTGCATACCTCTGTCTGATGCTAATTCCCCAATCTCTGGTTGTCCTCTCTGCTGCTCTGCCGGAACTTTGCCCAAAACTGAATCTTCATCCCTACCAGCTAGGAATAGAGCCTGTCCGGCTCCCTAGCTCCAAGATTCTGTGAGGATTCCTGGCCCCTGAGCCCAAAACTCCCAACAACCTAGTGCACACCTGTAACAGTCCACCCAAACTCCAGACCAAACCAGAAAAATACCAAACAAAAAATATAGTCCTTCTCTCACAATAATGCTTCCTCTCCCAAAATTCCAAAATGCTTCCTCTCCCAAAATT
>ML878186.1:7044-17449 GCA_009831015.1 Picea engelmannii
GGGGATTAATACCACCACCAAAAATGATATATGTGGGGGTGTTGGTGCCCCCGACACCTAAAGTAATACCATAAATAATTCATCATAAACCACTGGTGTAGAGGATTCAGATGTGTAATGGGATATATGTGTTTAAAATCACAAATGTGCAGAAGAAGTGGCCTTTTCAAGTTAGTAAGGAGTGGGTTAAATTTCATCACAGTCAAATAAGAGATGTCATTGATTTTGGGTGTCTTGAAATTGTCTTGTGTAGGTGAGGATGAAAACCTTCTTGGTACAGGTATATGTCCATCCCGTTTTTTTAAATTCCCTTCAATTGAAAACTTTTTAGAGTTGGGATTTTCTTGCAATTGTTCTTCCTTGGCATTATTGTTCAAAGTAGTAGGTGTATCTTCTATTTTCTCACTTCACTATGGGTCGATATCATTCAACATATCCTTGTAGGAGGTGGCTCCATAATTTTGGGAGAGAGGCCTCTATTCCTTCGAGACTGGCGAAGAGGTTGATTAGCCACTATGATCTAAAGGAATCGACAAAAATAGAAAATACAATCACATCATATGGTTGTCTACTCTTTAATCACCAAACACCCAACTAAAAAGTTACTAAGAAATAAACAACAGAAAAATACTCTCCTAAAGATGAGCCCAAGGTGGTTAAGTCCTAAAACTAAATCAATGAATAGTCAATCATAAATCCTTCTGGAAGTTTCCTTGGGATGATTAAGGACCAATTCCAACTAACAAAGGTGTGAGACACAATTATGGTGACTCTAACATAGCAATCATCCAAGTTGAAAGTACCCTCATGAAGATGGGAACCTTGTAGGGGATTTGAAATAGATGTTAAGTGTATTTCTTAGGTACTACAAGAACTTCATGTTTTCATTCACCCAAGAAAAAACCTAATGAAAATATACTAAGGATACCACTTCATAGATGGTAGTTAGGTGGAATAATCATGGGTTATATTTCTGCATATGGGTAGGGAATGGAGGACTCAGTCATAGAACTAGAACTTCAAAGAAATGGTGCCACCCCAAGGAATTTCCACTTCAACTAAAGCTCTTGTACATGCATATCCCACTGCACGAGCAAGAGGGGGTAATATCGTTACTTAGTTAACTTTAACCTCGTTCTTGGTGCACATGTTAGGCATGCTTTCACAACAAATGTCTTCTGCTACTAATGGATTTTCACTCCCTAGTAGTTTAGTTTCATTTTCACTAACTAGAGAGTTTATTATACAACCTACACCAAGGATCTACACGTAGGTTATGTGGGTTTTCTATAAAGAAAAATTATAATAGATTTTAAATGTTAATAGTTTTTTTTTAGATCCATTGTTTACTCAAGGGAGTAGACAGTGAAAACTTGTGATATTTTGAAGACTCGAAGAATGTTGGAAATGATGTGTATTGATAATTTTTAACATTAATGTTAATCCTAAATTATGAAGGTAAACATTCTTTCCATCAATTTTGAACGATGAATAACTAAAAAATTTAATCAAATCAATCCAACAATTCAATTTCATTTTACCTTTTTAAATTTATGAAATACAATCCTATAAACTGAAAATAATGCAAAGAAAATGCAACTACGATGCATTACTAAAAATGCACTTAAAACATAAAATAAAATAAAATTGTTTTCTTTCCTTTTAAAATCAAAATGAAAATGGCAAGCATTATGGTGATGCTAATTCCTTATGACTGCAGATCACACCTTTCCAATCTTGTAAAAAAAACAAGTTTGAAAAGCTAGAACACCAAGCAAAATTGCAATTTTTTTCTATAGGAAGTATACACTTATATCTAGGAGGGAATAAGGATTCCATGTGCTCTTACTTAAGGAAAATGCATTTACATGTGATTTTACTAAAGTAAATACACACACACACACACATATACTCTCGTCCTTAAAGTGAGTATAAAGCCTAGGAAATGTGAAAACGTTGTAGAAAGGGATAAAAACTTATATTTTTTAAATTTACGGTAAGAAATGCGAGGAATAAGACAAAGCTAACTAACTAATTCAAATTGTAAGGATGGAAAATAGAGAGAGAGACCTAAAAGGAAGAACTCATAGAGTTCACCCTAATGGAATTGTCAATTTTGTGACACGGAATAATCCCCGACTGACTAGGGTAAAATCAATGGAAAAGAAAACAATAGTTACTACAAATAGCTTTCCAAATCACTTATATATGTCAATGCAAACAAAGATGGATGAAGAAAAAAACATGTGGATAGTTGGCTAGCCCCTTTATTGTATTTCATGATTGGTCTTGAAAGACTCTCAAATGTCACAATGTTCCAAAATCCTTTTCAAATCCGCACATAATTAGAAACACAACCTTCCTCAAACAATCAATTATAGAAATAAAGAATGATAAGCATATGAAAAATCAAGCGACTACTTATAACTAACTAATCTTAATTAGTTTCAAGAAACTAATTTCTCCTTAAATCATGCAATCAACAAAAATTAATCAAATGAAGTGCACCATGATTGTGGGAGGGGAGACGAGATCTTTATATCAAATCAAAACATAACAACAATATAATACCTAAATTTTCCATTGGTACCTTTATCACTAGAATGTAGGTTCTTCCAGCCTAGATCACTTAAGGACTACAACTCCACCTTGATCTTCTTGCAATATGTGAATGAGAAAATATCAAAGACTTAGGTTCCAACTCTAAACAAGAAAGAAAAATTCAAAATTAAGGGGATTATGAATGAAGGGAAATGGTCATAAAAATCTAGGGAATAAGTTTTATAAATGCTCTAGCATAAGTGTGCTTATAATGGTGAGTGCTCTTTCTCCAACATTTGAACCCAAATTATACTCTTAAAAGTTGGTTGAGTTTAATGTCAATGGAATTTATGGTTGTACAAGTGTATGGATCTCGTAAATCTCGATCATGGGTGAACAATTATCATGCATTTATTTTTTATTTTTTTTCAATTTTTGGAATGCATACACACCTTTCTTGAATGAAAAGTGTGTATATACACTTCTTTCTTAAAGGATAAGTGTGTATATATGATTAAAAAATCAATATAATGTGTGATTTTTGTTGAGCAAAGAAAGGAAAAGGATAATGTCATGGTCAACAAGGCATTAAATGGTCTATGAGGACCAAATAATGTTATAAGAACAATGTAGAAATTTAACCAAATCTCAATTCTTAAAAAAACAATAAGAATTATGTGTTTATTACATAGTTGAATTGGTTCTTTACAGTGGAAGAATAATATTTCAAAGATACAATTGTGTTAGTGGAACTCATAAAATGTTGTATGGATTGAAATGCATCATGGTCGGCCCGCCATGCATCGAATATATTAATATCGCATTGCTCTACAAGAAGATTTGTCCAAATCTGGTTGATTACAATTTAGTTTTATGCACTATATTTGTTTGTTATCTTGTGCAACTTATCTGACTCCGACTATTGCATTATTTGTTTGCTTTGATAGTAATTTGAATGAATGTCAATATTGAAATTACCAATCAATATTAAGATACAATCACTATGAACTGGTGTTGTTTTCACCACTGCAATTGTTTCAATTGTTGTTGTAACAGATGTTAATGGTGCAACACATATATTCATTATGAAAATCACATTTTATAGATATATATATAACAAAAACGAGTTCATTTTTGTTTTGTAAAAACAAATTGTTGCTCTTTTTTCTATGTTTTTTCTATGCAAGTACACCATGAACGATATTTGTCACATTGAAATTGAATCTTGAAAATTGATTATTCATTGGTGTGAAGTTTACATGTGTTTCTTGGAAGAAAAGAATTGTGTTATTAATCATATCTCGGTCATGTATGACATCATCAATATGGGCTCCTAAACTATGTGTATTCAACATTGTAATTGATACAATATTTCTACTCGTTATTGCTTTTTGGATATGTTGTGGTTTTCATAATTCATTTTCTATTAGGTGTTCCATTTCCTCTATTACTTTTTTGTTGACATAAAAATTTCTCTAGGAGAATATAAGTCATTAGAGAGCTTCGGTCAAAGAACAAAGTTGTATTGAAGTCCTTACCATAGTTTTTGCAACACTATTCTCCTCTATTATGCATGATGTAAACATAAGTGCAATGTTTACTTTAATGACCCGTGGTTTAAGTTAGGTTGATTCATAATCGAGAAATTGAGATAAGTAATATGAGATTCCCCCCTCTTACTTTATATGGAACGAGCTAAAATTAACCATAATGATGTCAATGACTTGAGATTCCCCCGATCACTTTATATGAAACTTACCAATAATCAAGATAATGATATCGATGAACTAATAAATCCATGATATAGGGCATTTAAGGTATGTTGACTCATAATCAAGATATTGATATAAAAAAACTGTTGGAGATTTGCAACTTCGGGCAATCATTCTCCACAAGAAAGTACAAAAAGACCTATATACACCATTACAGAATCCCCAAGAAGAAGTTGAAGACCCAGGAAGAGAAGTCAACCCCACAGGAAAAATAATAATAAAATTGAAGACCCAAAAATAAGAAATTGACCCTAGAATGGCGCCCAGATTAGTATAAACACGGGACTAGCTCATTTCATTTTGACATTCACGCATCTCCTTCTGCAATGCACATAAGGTAGTTGCAGCTGCAGTTTTGGCAGTTTCACTATTTATGGGTTATTAGTTATCTTGGAGAGTGTGCCACACTTGGAGAAGCTCTTGCTTGGTTATTCTTGGTCATATTATTAAGGAGCTAGGCCTTGGTGATGCTATCCTTGGGGAGGATCTTCTTGTATGGTATTTTGGCTATTGATGGTGATGTACTGGTAATGTCTTGGACTTAATTCTTCTAGAGAAAGGTTGCTAGGTTTTCTCCCAAGTTTGGGTTTCCCAAGATAAACTCGTGTGTTCGTGTGTTGTGTTCTTGTGTCTACCGTGCATGGTTAATATTTCTAGATCTTTTTATTTCCGGTGCATTGTTATAGTGGATATTTTCAGTGTATATTTATTCTATGATAACTTTTGTATGAAAGTGAATCTTGTTATTAATCATAAGGAAATAACTATCAAGTGTTGAGAATAATATAAACACCAATATGGTTTCCGAGCTAGTTGAAATATTTCCACTGCACATTTACAATTGTAGTTGCAATTGCCAATTATAGTTGCAGTTTCCAATTATAGTTGTAGTTCCCAGTTGTTAGTCGCCAGTTGCTAGTTTCCAGTTGCGCAAACCTAGAGATTATAAAACAAGATGGATTGTGCTGCAAATTTCAAAGGTATGCACTTATATATGTTTCCAAGTTATATCATTTAGCAGAGTATGAGGGTGTTTGTAGGGGATGTACAAGGAACGTTTTTCCAAGAGATGGCCCAAAGGGATCATTGGATCTAGTGCATTCATAGGAATAACCCACCCTCCCTAGCAATTAAGACTCCAAGTTTTCATATCAGATTTGATATTTTTATTATTGCATCTTAAATAAATATTGTAATCGAGAAAAGAGTATTTAGAGATCTATTAATGGTAAGTGCTTTTGCTATCAAATGTTTTGAATGTTGTTAGTACAATGAACATTATGTAAAAGCTCATTTTTCAGTACTAATGATGCACTTATTTACAAGATGAAATTGATCTCTTCTAGGAGATGCTCTTGGTTGGTGTCTTTGTCCTGGGTAGGTTACCATGGAGGAATGATTGGTAACAAAATTGGAAAAGTGTTGTTCCTATTTCCCATTTTTTATTCTTGTTCCTATTTCCCATTTTTTATTCTTGTTCCTATTTCCTTAGCATAATAATATTGTTCTTGTTTGCTAATTTTTGTTATTGTGCTTGTTGCAGGTAGGTCACAGGTGATAGCTCTGAGAGGGAGATGTAGTGACAGTTGCAAGAGGAAACAGATTAGATGGTCTCTAGTTTGAGACATGGAGTAGGATATCCAGACATGGAGTTGTATACATCCATATACCGAAGGCGAAGAAGAAAAATTTAGAACCTTCCAAAAAGAAGGATACTTTTGTGGGATACAAAGTGTTCCACATGGATATTGACAGGGAGGAGCAGGTGGCTCCACTAGTGGCGAGGCAGATGGCCCCACCTAGTTATAGTTCATAGGAAGCCAAATTTCATAGGGATTCATCCCTCGAGATCTAGTAGGGAGGAGCATCCTCCCAGGACAGTTCATTGGAGATCAGACTTCAAAATATGTAGAGGGAGAATATGGCTCCAAAGATTATACAGACTCAGAGGTACTCATGTTTCATAGGGAGCATGGTACTCCAGGATCGATGGATATTTGATGACCTTGGTTTTAACCAAGAATGTACATATCGAGTATGATCTCAAAGAGAGTCAGTTGGCTCAAGAGAGAGTCAATTATTCATAGGGAGTTCCCCCTCATATCCAGGTGGGAGAGAGACATCCTCCAGGAATGAAAGACAAGTATCCTATGATTCAAGGAGATATGAGGTCTCCTGGGAGGATACACCTACTTGAGTAGACCTTTCTACAGTGACATAGGAGGCATCCAGTCAGGAGGAGTGTGTATGGATTTTGTCTCAGTCACAAAGGGAGCATCCAGTTAGGCAGACTGGACAACATGACTTACTCTAGTGACAGAGGGAGTTGACCTTAGAGTTTGAGATGGAGGATCCTATCCGGATGTACTCTTAGGATTGGAGGTGTGACGAGATTAGATGATATCTTCCTCATTCATAGGATACTAATGAGATTCGATATGATGAATTTCAAGTCCATGACAACACCTATGATGACAAATATGAAGAAGTTGAGTGAATCTACTTTAGATTCAGAGTTGGTGGATCCCACGACGTACAAGAAGTTGATTGGATCCTTAATGTACTTGGTTAATGCCATGCAAGCTATTTTCTTTGTAGTGAGCACCCTGAGCTAGTATTTAGTTGAATCCAAGGAAATTCCAATGGGTGGAAACAAAGCATGGTATAATTGGATATGATTTGTCTCAGTTGATGAAGTGAGTTTGCAAAGATATACATATTTCGATTGAGAAGGGAGTGCAATAGACAGTTTGAGCACCTCAAAGTGTTGCTTCATCGTGGAATTAGTTACGATTTATGGGATAAGTTGGAAGAAGGCTTCTATAGAACTCAATACAATAGATATGGAATATATCACATCCATTATCGCAATTGGTGAAGCAGTGTGGCTTTGGAATATTCTTGAAGGACTTCATCCGAAACATGGTACAGAAAGGAGCAGTGAAGCTCTAGTACTTATCCATAGATGAGTTGATTGCAGATATCCTCCCAGAGTGGCCATGTTGATTTGGCTGAGGAGGATGATACACAGGATTAGCCATGTTTATATGGCTAGTGATGAGCATTTATGTTTCAACATCAGGAAGACATTCTCCCATATTGGTCATGCATGGGTCTATGATAGTGCTGATATGACCAAGGGAGAATGATTCAATCACTTACTAGGCTATGCTAGTGGTGAATTCCCAAGTATGTTGATAACATCAGACAAACATTCCCCCATATTGGTGATGCATAAGGCTATGCTAGTGTTGATATGACCAAGGGGAGAATGACTAATTCACTGATGAGGCTTTGCTAGTGGTGAATGACCCATGTATGTTGATGTTCTCCAGGTTCGAGAAAACATTCTTCCTAGATTGATCATGCATAGGGCTATGCTAGTGTTGATATGGACAAAGGAGAATGATTCACTCATCCACGGGGATTTTCTAGTGGTGAGTGGCCCAGATAATAATCAAACAGACACTATCCTAGATTGGTCATGCACAGGTCTATGCTAGTGCTGATATGACCAAGGGTAATGATTCATTCACTCACAGGGATATGTTAATGGTGAATGGCTTAGGTGTATTCCTTCTCCTGTCAAGGAGTGGATGGACCCGAGATGATATCACATGCATATTATGGGATGAAATGCATGTGCAGAGATGGCACATCAACATGGCTCATGAAGATAACCTTTCCATGACAGGAGAAATCCAAGTATGGAGAATGTCTCCCTTGTTGAGAGGGAGTGTTGGATATTTGCAACTTCAGGTAGTCATTCTCCACAAGAAAGTACAAGAAGACCCACCTACACCATTACATAAGCCCCAAGAAGAAGTTGAATACCCAGGAAGACAAGTCGGCCCCACAGGAATAATAATAATAAAATCGAAGACCCAGAAATAAGAAATTGACTCCAGACTAGCACCCAAATCAGTATAAATACAGGACTAGATCACACCCAGATCAATATAAATACAGGTCTGGCTCATTTCATTTTGACGGTCAGACAACTCCTTCTGCAGTGTGCACAAGGTAGTTGCAGTTGCAGTTTTGGCATTTTTGCTAATTATGGGTTACTGGTTATCTTGGAGAGTGTGCCACACTTGGAGAAGCTCTTGCTTGGTTATTCTTGGTCATATTATTGAGGAGCTATGTCTTGGTAATGCTAGCCTTGGGGAAGATATTCTCAGTATGGAATTTTGGTTATTGATGGTGATGTACCAGTAATATCTTGGATTGAATTCTTCTAGAGAAAGGTTGTTGGGTTTTCTCCCAAGTTTGGGATCCTAGGATAAACTCTTATGTTCGTGTGTCTACTATGCATGGTTAATATTTCTAGATCTTTTTATTTCCACTACCTTGTTATAGTGGATATTTTTAGTGTATGTTTTTTCTATGATAATTGTTGTATGAAAGTGAATCTTGTTATTAATCATAAAGAAATAACTATCAAGAGTTGAAAATCATATAAACACCAAAAAAAACTAGGAATTTACATGGATTACTCCCCATATTACATATTATAAAGGAAAGAGGAACCATATGAGGTCGAAATCTCATGTACGGTTTTGAAGTGGAGATCATTTCAATGGAGTGAATGAATGTAATAGATTTTAGCTCAATTGAACGGTAAATATGTGGAAGCTTCACGTTAATGATTTGATATTCACCTCTTTCCTCAAGCCCACTCTTTCCTTATTCATTTTTTTGTGAGCTTGCTTGTTTAGGACCTTGAATGAACTTGGTTAAATGAAGTGGATGGATTTCAAGTGAAATCAAGTTTGAGAAAGGATATTTTCTTCCTCTCCCAATATTCCCACAATAGTTAGGATGCTTGGATTTTGAGTACCAAACCTAGTAAATAGAATCGTTGAAGGTGCCAAAGGGATTGGTTGGTCTCATTTGACACACACAATATTTCAAGAACATATGTATGTTTTAGGTAGAAAGTTGAGCAAGTTGACCAATTGAAAACCTTGAGTTCCAAAGAGAACCACCTACTAGAAGCATCAATTTGCATGCCTTGTGATAGCTTCTAGCTCACCTATCTTATCTGGGAAGATATGACAAATGAGAAGTTAGTTCACTAAAACCCATAAGAAAATGATGAACAATAGCTATCCATTACAATACATACTATGGCTTATGTCCTACCTATCCTATCTACTATAGTTTCTGAAATGTTGTATTGCTCCTTTCTATAATTCTATAAATGTGTATTTGAAATGGAAAAGGATTGAAGAGCATCGAATAAGAAATCTCCTAAAGTATATGCAAAATTGTCTAAGAAAGATAAATTACGCTTCTCTAGAATGATGTCAATACTTTCATTTTTCATATGTGATTCAGACTTTTCCATTGCTCCCTTGACATATTTTGACAAGACTTTTCCATTCACTAGTATGCAACAAAGTCGTATTGCGTAGTTGAAGTCCATATCACATTTTCTACAACATTATTATACAACTTTTTAATTCCAAAATCCACATCTTCTCCACACAATGTAAACATAGGTGCGATATTTGCTTTAGAAACCCATGGTGTATGTCAAACTGACCCATAATCAAAATATTGAGATCAATAATTGGATATTCCCACCTATTAGTTTATATGAGGCTAACAAAAAACCATTATAATGACATCAATGACTTGAGATCCCCCCTATCACTTTATATGAGGCTTGCTCATAATCAATATATTGATGTCGACAAAGTAAGAAAACCATGATATGGTGCATTCCAATAAAGTTTTGCATTAGAAAATATTTTGGCAAGTTCAATTGTAGTTGCTATAGTGTTATGAGTTCTAATTACTTAGTTTATACATGAGTTTACCCAGTCGCAATATGTCAAGCTTTTGTTTCTCTAATAGGAAACAACATCAAAGGCAGGGGCATGGGAAAGGAGAGGGAATAACACATTTTCTTTAACAAAAATGTTCATTGGATTTCCAATATGTAATTGATCCAGGTGGATATCGGTGGCCACCCACCTTCTCCAACTGGCCCAAAACATGTTTCTGGCAATTTTGGTAATTTACTATTTTTAGCAGTTTTTAACTTCCGGGGCCATTTTGAGGCCCTAAACGATGTTTTTTGGGAA
>WSFP011472545.1:0-17496 GCA_009831015.1 Picea engelmannii
TTCATAATTTCACAAACCATGAGCATACATGTCAGAATATTTAAATTCAAGATACAAGATATAACACTTATCAGAAAAACACCAGGTGTGATGCAACTGCTGAGAGGGTGCTCGTTTCCACCCAACCGTAGGCTCAGCGACTCCAAATGGATTTACCACTAGCCACCCCCGAGATAGACCACGATGTTGTGAGACTAAGTCTTTGCTCGTCAGAGGACGAAGTTTACTCTCCTTCTTCTCTGCTCATCAATCACTTTGTATATTATTCCAGAGTTCCTCTGATTTCTCCCCTCTTGCGATCTCTGTCGCGACTGACTCCCTCCCACACCTCTTTCCTGCCTTTTCTTTTCCGGTGAGGTTGTGTGTGGCATGGACTTCCCCGTGGTGGTTAGGTCTGAGGCTTCCATGGATGGGCGGTTCATTCCCATCCCTCATTAACTCATGAGGAGCCTCTTCACCTAACCTGGAAAGTAATTCATTTCGAGGCCAACGAGCCGCTCTTGGTTCTCCGGGCCAGTGAAGACCAAATACAGTTTGGTTCGATGGAAGTTAATGCCACCATTCCAGGTGCCTTCCACCACCTTTCTTCAACCATCGTGGTCTATTTTTCATCACATCCCCCTCTCAGCAGTCCTGTAACATATAGTCATAATATTATTTACATTCATCGACCTTTTACTAAGGTCCATTCAAATCACACATTCACATCTTTGAGTTTGCCATAGTTCTTGGCTAGTATAGTTATTTTTATAGACTGGGGGAAACAAGGTGTTACATCCTCAATCAAATACCCAGTTTCTCATGATGAAATAACTATAATGATGTATGCATGTGTGTTCTATACACCTAGTCAAAATCTGCAATCAAACTCAATACTCAATTGAACCTCAATGCTCTATTGGAATCTCTCTCTACTCCATCGAAGTAATTCTAGTTCTAATCAAAGTAATTCTAGGTCTATGGTGATAAAAAATAGAGCACAAGAAAGACAAGACAAGAAATTGTGGAAAAGGATTTATGTCATTCTCTTACACATTGTATTGATCCCATAATATGACTTTATAGTACATGGATTGGACCACTTATAGATCTATATCTCACTGACAAATCATCAATGGATCATGACAACACATCATCAATAGATAAGGATTACAATTTAGAAGTAGGTGGTATTAGACTTTGTGATTTTCTAAGGAATCATAGCCTAAATTTCCTACCCTCAATCACAAGTCTGAATAATTGTACCAGTAAAGAAACAATAATTAGTATTATCTTCAGTATTTAATCTGAAAACTTTTGAACTGAGATTCGATGAATATAAGACTAAAAATTTGTCAATATCTAGATGTTGAATAGTTCATCTAGAAGTGAACAACTTTCATGTCTAAACATTCCCATTCTATTGATTAGCATCCCAATAGTTGATTGATTTTAGGAGACTAGTTGTTATGCTAGAATTCCCAAATGTTGATTGATTTTTATGACTGTTAGAACTTCTAATCTTGAATCCTGACTATCATCATTTATATATGATATTTCCCATTGTCATGTGCAAGGTAATAATTTTGTTGAGGTTGGTTGAAGGGATCCAACCTTGAGATTTGGATTATTTTGTTCTTCAATGATTCATGGTTGAAGGGATCCAATCTTGAGTTTCGGATTATTTATGTGGTGGTTTTGGATGACCACAAACCAATTTGACTTGAATAATGTGGTGGTTTCCATTTACTACTAACCATCTTCACAACCCCATGAAAGCATAAGAGAGTATATTTTTCATCAATGTGCTCCCCCCTTTGATGTGTGGAGAGTATCATCTTTGATTCATGTTTTAATTTAAGAGAACATACAGAATTGGAACTAAATCATACCCAAAATCATCCATAATAGTTGTTTGAAATGTTTTTTCTTTTGTTATTTCTCCATGCAGTTGTGGCTTGACCTCTATGCTGACTAGAAAATAAGACTTATGCATCTTCTTTACTTTTTTATTCCATCTCCATGAATTTACCCATCCATAATGAATTGTTTTCTTCATCTTCTTCTTCTTTTGAAACTTTTTAGAAAAGTGATTTGTCTTTCCACAATGAAGACAAGGATGGATATCAAAACATTTTGTCTTTATATGCTCAATTCTTGGACAATGTTGGCACTTATTACCAAGATTATTCACTTCTTCAAGAAATCCTACACTCACAAACTGAATTGGTTTGGAGTATTTTGGGATATGAAAGTTGTTTCATTTTTCATATCCTAATCCATATCGATATTTGTTGAACATCAATTCTTTCCAAGGTCTGAAAACCATCTTGGAAAGATCATTTTGTGAATCTTGACTTTATTCTTTTGTATCTTGGAATTTTCTTTTGATATTGTTGTTGTTTTCATTATGTGCTTCTTCTCGGGACTCATATTGGTAAATATTCCCTCCGTCAATTGAATGGAAGATTCCATATCTTTTGTGTATTTTGTATCATCCACAAGTCTTTTGTATCACAATTAGCATCAACCATCTGTATTATGCCCTGTGTGTCACAAGTTGCATCTACCTTTTGCATGATCTAATTTGTATCACATGTTTCATAAAACTTTTGGATAATCTCCTCTATATCACATGTTGCATCAAAATTTTGGATAAGTTCCCCTGTATCACATGTAGCCTCAATCTTTTGGACAATTTCCTTTGTATCGCATGTTGCACCAAACTTTTCTATTATATATTTTTTGTCACAACTTGCATCAACCTTTTGGATAAGGTCATTTGCTGACTCTATTGTATCAACCATGTGATTAATTATGTTTTTCTTTTGAATGAATTCCCACTCAATTGTTTAATTTGATTATGCAATTCATGATTGTACATTTTTGCAATTCCTTGATTTCCAGAGAAGTGTTTTGTAAATGATTTCATGCTTTACCGATTTGTTATTATTCTCCCTCTCACTTGTCTCTCTCGCTTGCACTTGTTTATTTTATATCGTTCTCACTTGATTTGGTGTCACCTTAGGGTCTTGGGTACTATTGATCATGCACCGTAAAGTGTGATTACAATGACTTGACTTTTATGACTCACTTGACCTCCTTGTTCAAATTTCAAGCAGGTTTTGATTACAACATTCACATTTGAATTTGAAGGGTTTGGCACTTTACCCTTTGTACAATTTAATGATTAGGATTTATCCTTTAATTTTTACAATTCAATGATCAATTTAAGTCTTCAAATGACTATTGTTTTAATATTTTAACAATGCTCCAAGCAAATTTTTCCCTCTTGTTACATGAGATTACAAGTTTTCAATGATCAATTTGATTTTTACACCTTATTACTCCATGCATGTTGTGTATTATTTTCCAAATAAAATATGAGTGTAAAAGAGCTAGAGAGAAAAAACTATCAAGCATTCAAAAACATATCCAATCACACACAAGTGCACAATGTTCCTTAGGCCACTTTATTCAAATTCCATGATAGGTCCAAGAACATTCACCACCACAAAATTATCCTTTTATTAAAATATTTGATACATTAAGTTCTACATTGATATTTTGTTCTCCTTTTCAATAAGGAGAGATTCTCTTTTTCAATAAGAAGATAGACAACCTTCTTTACAAATATATTTAATACTTTTTACCTTCCATATTTTTCACTACCATGTATGTTCCTCAATTTATAATATAAAAAAACCTATTTTTTTACAATACTTCCCATGTGGGATATAGAGGGTATTACGAAAAAATGAAAATTACATCAATTATTGAAGGTGACACCATACCATTCAAGTAGTCACATACTTGGATTGTTGGTCGATGAAGTCCATCTACATAGCAAAGGAAGCTCAACTTGAAGCCTTTGTTTACTCTATGGCTGGTGGGATCATTAAATACTCATCTGTGGGCCTTTAGTTTCTCTTCAGTTGCAGTCAATTGCAGCCATCCTAGGGTTTTCAAGCAAATCACAAATCCATGAACAACAAAATGTATCTTGCACATCGATGGTGTGAATGATGCACCAACACATAAGAAGGAATATATTGGGATGATTTTAGATTTTTTTATTGTAGATAGGATGGATGCATCCCAAAATGCATTTAACATCTATCTCATACGGTCAGGCTAATTTGAGTTTCAAACAACAATCTCAAGACCATTTTTTTTTAGTAGAAATTATATTTCATTTGTCACTAGTAATAGTTCTTCAATTTGGTAAAATAAAATATCTCTTCTCACTGACAACAATTGGAGGGGTGGCACAATGATTAAATTCTTGGTTTTGTTCATTCCAAACCATAAGTGATCTCAGCAGACCCCAACCAAAATCTAATTCAATTCCCTTTGAAAGAAACGAGCCGCATTGGGTAGAGAAAGCTAATGATCGATCTCTCTCTAGGGATATATATCTATAGGAGGGATGAGTTGATATTCGCCCTTTGCATAGCTTGAAAGAGACTAGATGATAGAACTGACACCTAAGAAACTATATATCTTCATAAGGAAACCAGATGGATCTCTGGTGGAATTGCTAGGTGTTGACTCTAAAATTCTCTCATAACTCTGTTTTCAATATACTATACTTAGAAAATTTTCATCTCCCATAATACTTGTATTTCCTTCAGAGTGGTGGAATCGCAACAAGCATAACCCCTTCTGATTCTATAAGTATACCTCCATCCACCAATCTCCATACTTAGTTTCATTTTGGAACCGCAGAAGTGGAGTTTCTTTGTTTTCTTTTAAATACACCTTTCCTCCATCTGCCAATTTCAATTACTTAGTTTATTTTTAAGAATCCCTTTGTGACCACGAAATCAAATATGTGTGTCTTCACCAAATATATTTTCTATTTTCTTCGTCTCCACGATAATTTGTACTTAGAAAAGTTTTCAAGATTATTCATTATAACTGTGGAAGAGGAGATTACATCTTTCAAAATTTCAATACTCATTCTTTCGCTCTGCCGAAATATTTTTCCCATGTCATGGTAATCAGAGAAACATTTAATTTTTGGATCATGTGAAGTTAATATATCAGGACCATTATTAATATAGCAAGTTCTTCGATGTTAACTTCATAATTCGAATTTAATTCATATAACGTCTTCCTCGAAACAAAATCTTGAATTAACTTAAAGAGGGAAAAGATTATTCCATAATCACAATATTCCTCTGCATGTTGTGATAATCATAGGAGAATATGGAGAAAGGAAGAGAAAGCTTCGGTGGTGACACATTGAACACATTTGCATGAGAAAATTCATAGAATCATTGGTCCAAAGTCTACAAGAAATATTCTTTAGAAAGGAACGATAATCCTGTATGGACGCCCTGTATGGACGCCCGAGATAGCTCGATCAGGTTTTGTTCCAAAAGTATTTGATACAAAGGATTTAGTGATATGGTGTACTGATAACTTCGATAAATACCAGAGGAATATCAAAATGAATGGGTTCTCGTTGATTTCTTTGGGGTCGCCTACTTTCAATCAGATGCTCAAATTACCAAATCCAACTGCAATATTTAAATTCGAGGAAGCTAAGAAGTTTATCAAATCTAAAAATGAAGGTAGAGATATATTTCCACAATGCTTGGAGGACCCCTCAACAATGCCATGGGATTTATCTCTAATACAGGTTAGTCATCTCAAGAAACCCTACAAAGAAATTTCTTGTTTTTTAGCTAGAATTCTCGGGTTGGAATCCACTGTTGCTATTCCCAGGTTAGCTCTGTATATTTTGTATTAATCTATTCGAGGAAAAATGGTTTTCGATTGGTAAAATATTATATCCACGAAAATAACATCTCAGTTGTCTAATTTTAAGAAATATAAAAAATTCTTTATGTTTGGGTATTTGGTTTTCGCTATCATAGATAGCGATGAATTTCAAGGTCTCCATATTTCAAAGAAAGTTGATCTCATAACATATCCATTTTATACTTGGTATTTGGATTTATGAAAGCAAAGAGTAATGTACCACTTCTATGAAGTTTATAATTCTTTCCTTTCTATTTTCAAAAGATCAATATTTGGGGAAAATACTTCAATATTCTCATTAGAAGCGGCATCACTTTAAAATCAAATGGGAGAAGTTGAATATGGTGAAGATTACAACATCATCAGAATATACTGCTCATGTGAAGCACTTATTTGTCTCCCATTTTATGTATCTGATAAAATGTTCATAATAGAATTTTGCAGACAGTACAGATTCTGGGTAAATTTATTTGCTCAAAGAAAGAAAAAAAAATTATTCAATTACCATGGAAGGTTGGTGATATTATAGTAAAGAATGCCTTCAAGATTTATGAATTTGTTGTTCAGTTTGACCCTTATAAGTTAAAGGTGGTTGACTATGTGAAAGGGTTTGACCCACAACAATTTTTTATGAATCATATAATTTCCACTGGTTTTAGTGTCTCATTTATTAACACATACATATATGAGGAGGAAGAAAAATGAAGGAAATAGTTCTCAAGAAAAACTAGTTCAGGACCTTTAAACTATTATAAGTACAAACGAGGCATATAAACATCATGGAAAGGTCATAAATGAAAGGGGTTCTAAATCTTAAAGTTCATCTAAAAAAAGTGGCACACCAAAACGACATACTATTATAGCCCTAAAATGCCCTACTCATGCATAAATGGCATTGGCCTTCTTACTTGTATGATTTTCCAAATCACTGTTGAGGAACTCTATTTAAAAAACCATTTTTTAGAGAATGTATGCTGCAAATTTCTCGACTGGAAATCTTCTCTTGCAAATTTCTCTGATGCAAACTTCTCTTGTCTCTGTCGAAAAACTTCTCTTGCAAATTTCTTGACGGAAATGAGTTTGTATGCCTTTGTCGTTGACATCTTTAGACCACGATACTGATAAGTGTCATCTTTCTCTAGCCTCGAATGGTGGTAAGGACCAAGGGAAAGAAATTGTGGAATGTACGCCTCCGGTTTCATAATCAGCAGAGGCCTCACCACGCGCGGAGCTCTACTCTATATTTGAGCAATTGTAGTATATATAATTGACATAATGAATAGGGAGAGCTACAATTTTCGAATGAGCACTCACTCTATAAGAAAATAAAAGCGATTGGACTGGACTAATTGCAGGGTGCTCCAAATCCAATTGCTCTGCAATCCCTGCCTTCACTGCTTATACCTTGACTGCTTGTTTTCAAAAAAGCTTATCAGATGCGTGTTTTTATATATTGAATCTTCATTTGAAGTGGGTCATCGACATATTCCCATTTGGTTTCCCAAACTCACATTTTTGTATAGGAAACTAGCTGATTTACAGCTCTTGAAGCAAGATATTCAAACCATGCTAGTTTGTTTGTGCGTAAATCTTGAAAAATCTTCTGAGATGCGTGCGCAATACGCGAGATGGATGATGTTGGGACTATATACCATGGGGATTCAATGATAGAAAGCATGAACGGATACGGTTTCCTTACCTCCTAACATGCTATCTCACCATACAGGATAACCATTTCGGTGTGCATCAGGATTTGAATCATCCTTTTCCTTTTTAGCTTCTGCACTTTTGGAGCATTTGTTTTTGGATTCATTATGTAGGAGGAAAACAACAGACCTGTCATAAGTTTGGGTATAGAAGAAGGTACAGAACAAACACATTGTTCTTTAGTTTCTTTCTTCCTGCCTGCAGCCAAGTTGATAGAGGATGTTTCGACCATGTTGTTGAATCAACTGGATTTTCATATGTATCTTTACCTGAATCCGCAGTGGGTGAAACTACTTGCTTTGGTGTAGATTCAAGGTAAACTGGCTTTCGAACCATCTATGTTCATGTTCCGATTTGGAATTGGGATTTGAAGTTGGCTATTAAATAATCAGGGTTCCCATCTGGAATTGGGCTTTGAAGTTGGCTATTAAATAATGATATTTCGATTTTAAATGGCAGAAGCATTGGCTAGTATGTCACACTTGGTTCTTTGCATGAAAGTCCATATGTCACTTTGATACTAACATGTGGACTATGGTTTCAAATAAATAATTCTCTTGTGTGTTTAACATATGTCTTCTCTCTTGTGTGTTTCCAAGGTTGCATTTAATTTCATGAGCCACACAATAGACAACACTCCATATGTTTGATTATCAATAACATTTTTAATATAATAATGTTTTCAAAAATTTAGATATCGAGGAATCCAAGTTCATCTTCAGCTCTACAGGATTTGGATTTTAGAACAAACAGAGCACACTAAACACAATTGTTCTTTATTTTATTTTATTTTTTTCCCTAATGTTATGGTGTTGTTTGAAGATTTCTTATTTTTCAATTTTCTCAATTAGCGTCAGATTATAAAGACAAGGCATTTTGTTATCCGACGTTCTCTGGTTTGATGTAGCTAGGGGTTTAGGATGCCTTTACATGTTGTCTTATGACCTGTGCATGTATAATTTGAGTTTTTTAGTCCGTCGTCACTTTGTACCAGCGCTGAAGGCATTCTTTTAATCATAGGTTTTAGAGGATTTTGATGGTCATCTTACATCTATATATGTTCTCTCAGTTTGTCATTGCTACTTAAATGCTTGAGTTTCTATCTTACCTTTTCATATTCAACAAGTTACATAGAGGGACTTTCCTATTCATATTCAAATAGATAAAATCTATCAATATGAAACTAGCTATCATATCATGTTGTTCAAGTTTAAAAAGAGGAGGAATAATCTAGAACTATAGGTTCTAACTCAAGGCTCTTCCTAACTAACTAGAAATATAACTGATGATCATGACATATGAGATATAAAAGCTAGAACAAAGATGACTTATAAGTAAAAGGTTAACTCTTTATAGGTATAAGATTGATTAGGATGGGTATAAGATAGATTAGGATTTAGATCTATTGGTTCAAAATATTTAGGTGTTGTTTGATTTCTTGAAATAAAAGAGAACCTAATTCATTTCAATTTCTAATCTTTCTACTTCAACTACCTTTCCCCAAATAAAGGATTTCTACTCTACTATACATCTTCTACTCTATTGTATATCGGAACCCAAGTGGTTGTTTTAGTTGTTTATTCCTTCTCCTACACTATAAGAGCCATTATATTTCCTAAAGCATGCTTACAAGTTATTATAGAGTCTCCCGAGCTGACTAGTTCCTAATCCTTTCTCTTTATCATATATCATAAAGCATACCTATTATCTTGACAACTATAAGCTTCTAACTATTATTTCTTTAATACCCTAAATAGATTCTAACTCAAGTAAAGAGAGATAACTTAGTTTTTGATCGGATAGCTTCGTCAAATAATGTCATTTTGACCATCTTTCTCCCCTCACCTGTTCTTAGGGGAAATATCCACTTTTCTCCTTCTTCTCAGGGGAAATAGCCACTTTTAACCTTCATAGTCATGCATGAAATCATTAATTTGGGTCCCATGCATGTTGTCCCTTAATATGCAGGGACTAAGTTGCTTTGCAACAATCCTTGTTTAGTGTTGGAATATTTATACAACACTCTGGGCTGTGATCATGATCACATATTTCCACAAACATCCCATAAATGTTCTGATAATACTCTTTGAATATTTCAACTCACGATCAAGAATGCTCATTTAATAATTTGATCATTGGAAACACTTTTGAAATAACACATAATAAATTGGTATCTACTCTATGTAATAGATTCTAAACAATATGTGAAATCACTCTCAGGGGGTGATGGAGCGGTCTTTCGAAACCCTAGCTCTCTACGGGCCATCTTGGAAGGTCTTTGTGCAGTTTTATCTGGTCTCCTCTGTAGGGATACTTTACTAATGGCTCGGTCCTATAGAATCCAAAGATAGGGTTTCGATTATGGTGGTTTATGAAGAATACATGGATTATTCTCATAACCTATTGGAGGGGATTAATTTTGGATGTCACAAGTTGAAAGCTGGCAGTCCCCTCGATCATATCATCTACCTGTCGTTTCTCCAATGGATGGGGATCAGATGGCTCAATTTTTGGCTTATTTGGGAGCACCTAGGTCGGAAGGTTTTTTGGCGCTGCAATTAGGATCATCGGGGTTGGTGGACCCACAATCCTTGGGGTTGGCGGAGGGTTTGGGATGGCATGTTTCGCAAGAATTTTCCAGTGGTGGGCATCTCCCTTTTGGTGAAAACCATTGTTTTTCGTTGGGACCTATCTCATTTCTATCATTTTCCTGGCCTGAGTATGGTGGAAAATTAGGGTATGAATATTTCAGTGGAGCAGGAGATGTTGACCTAGGTTTTTTCAGGTCGCTTCCACCTAAATCCCTATTTGGTGGTGACTCATCGGGTTTATTTTCCTCCATAAAGGCCTTTCCAAGGGTATTTGATGCTTTTGGTAATGTCTTGGGGCATGAAGATTTTATTGAATATGTTTCAGTCTCTTCGGCCCCAAGATCGAGAGAAGTAGGATTCCAAGGAATAGATCTATCTACAATTTCTCCTGCAGGACTTTTGGCACCAGAAGGTAGAAGATACTCATCTTCTTCGCATTCATCCTCAAGCTGAAAGAAAAATAATTGTTTCAAAAATAGAGGTGAAGAAAAACTTGTTCTCGAGGTGGATATTTTGGTACTATAGGTTGTGGATATGGTGGAGACGAAACTGGTGGGTGTGGCTTGTGGTCATCGTTTCAACACCAAATTGCTAAAAGATTGGGTAGACCGATCTTGGACCCCTGAACTCGAGAAAGCCCCTTTGGTTCAAACCCTAAGTTGGAGTTGGTTCTATTTCAAATTATAGTGGACTAAGAAGGTGGAATGGGTTCTTCGACACACCTGGAGTATATATTCTACCCCGATCATCCTAAAAAAATAGACCCCCCTCTTTGATTCCAATCAGGAGAGTATGGACATGGCTCCCATTTGGGTCAGGCTACTTGGACTACTTATGGAGTTCTGGACAAAAACAAGTTTCACAGAGATGGGAAACTTTCTGGGTACTTTTTTGGATGCAGGCATGTATTTCATGTAGATGGGATAAATGGTGGTGGCCCAGATTCTGGTTTCCTTAGACATCCAAAAGGGATTGATTGTTAATTTAGAACTAATTTCAGGAGAAAGGTCCCTCGAACAAAGACTCGATTACGAAGGGATCCCTTTCTGATGTAGGAGATGTCATCAGCATGGACATATTGTGAAACACTTTAATTTACCCCTCCATGATTGTTTTGAAGGGTTTCACATGACTCTCTCAAAGAAGAGTTTGGTTTCTCAAAGGGAGGAAGCTTTTGAACATTCAGTGGGAAAACAGGAAGCGGGGCTTGAGGGTAAATCCCTTGTACTGTTAGTAGGAGGATCAAATTTTTGAATTGTTTCACCTAGGGTTTTTGTGGAAGCAGATACTAGTTCACTTGAGAGCATGGAAGGCACACTTTTTAGGCCACCTCAAGCTATCCTTGCAGACTCCTTGGGTAACCTCTCCATTCATCACCCTACTATAAATATTTTAACAAATTATTTTTCTCTCCTAGGAAAAGATTGGGTGGGATCTCTAAAAACAATTATTTCCCTATTGGAGGTTCTCTCTCCCTTTCCCCAAAATAAAACGCCCCTATTTCCCTATTTTCTCTGGCCTCTCCCCAAAAATATGTCACAATTGCAATTTTATGCTAGTGTTCTCATTCCTCGTTGGACTCCAAGGAGGATTCCATCGCATATCAACTTAGGAATCATCCTATCCTCTCCTCCTCCTCTCACCCTCTTTCAAATATTCCTAAGGGCCTTGGTTTAAACCTTGTTCTCACAAATGGGGGCTCTGGTAGGGGACAAAAAACTTTTATTTCCAAGGCCTAGAAAAGGGATATTTTAGATCTAGTCGTTGGAAAACGATTATCCATAAAAGGGGCACTTGGAAAAACGAACGCTGGGTATGTGGTTCCTCTATGAAATTGCTCTCTTTTAATTTTAGGGCTGTAGTGAGCCCATAAAGTTTTTTATCCCTTAAACGGATGATAGAATCCAATCAACCAGACATCATTTTTCTTCAGGAAACCATGGGGGAAAATGTAGAGGTTTTCACTCTTTTCGAATCTTTACTACCAAATTGGAATTTTACTTGTGTGGATGCCAATGGTCATTCTAGGGGTTTGGTCGTTGGGTTGCATAAAAATCTGGTGAAGACTCAGAATCTTTGGGGGTTCAAATCAGGTCTAGGTGTTGAATTATTTTCATTAGATTTGGGGATTTATTTTACATTGTTAAACATCTATGGACCTTATCAAGATCATGCCCCTTTCTGGGAAATGATTTTAAACAAGCCTTTTATAAACTCAAACACCCTGATTCTAGGGGTAGATATAAACTTTTCAAAGAGATCTGCTGAGGTATGTGGTCCTAGAGAAAAGGTTGAGCCTCAAACTGACTTATTTCATAACATTCTGGAAAGAGATGGGATTATGAATATCACCCCTATTCGACTCAGTCCCACATGGAGGAATAAATGGAATGGAATAGACAGGATAGTCAAACAAATGGATCATTTATTGGTATCGTACAAATTGATGGATGACAACTTTCAACTGAGGCAATGGGTTGGTGTAGGGGGGGGATCTGATCACCATCCCATCCATTTGGAAGTAGAAAATGGTTTTAGGAAACCACCTATCCCCTTTAAATTCAATCTGAGATAGTTAAAAGAGGATTCCTTCATTAATATAGTCAAGGATCAGTGGGTACCTTTTGAACAATTCACAGGAGAATCGACTATTTTTCAATTTGTCGCTAATCTAAAGAAGGTAAAATATGCCACAGTAGCATGGGAAAAAAAAATGACCTCGATATGCACAAGAATTATTGGATATAGAAGAAGCTATAAAATCCATCTACGAATCGGAGGAGGGGGATTTTGAATCTTCAAAGGCAAAAGAAGCACTAACTCGACTAGAACAAATGAGAAGAAAACCTTTGGAGGAAAAGGAGGTAGTATGGAGCCTAAAAATCCGATCCATTTGGATGGAAAAAGGGGACGAGAACACCAAATTTTTGTAGGCTTATGAAAAAGGAATAAAGTGCTCAAATACAATTTGGAGTCTTCAAGAGAATCATGAGTGGGAAGTGTCATCTTTTGGAGGCCCAGATGGGGAAAAATCACTTTCAATCTCTTTTCAAGGCTGGAAATAGAGCTACTATTGCAGAAATTGTAAGTGTGGCCATATTTTTCCCTCAGTTTATTGAAGAAGAAGAAGAAAATAGGACTTTAATGGAAGAAGTCTCAAAAGAAGAGCTCAAGGGGGTCCTCTGTAGTTTCCAAAAATATAAATGTCTAGGATCGGATGGCTGACCGATTGAATTATTTAGTGGCCTCTATGATTGGATAGGAGGGGATATTCTGAAAGTGGTGGAGGAATCAAGAAGAATGGGTCATATGCATGCACTCGTAAATACTACTTTCAGAGCGTTGATTCCAAAATCGAATTCCCCACATTCTCTTGAGGAATTTCAACCAATTTATTTATGCAATTGTATATACAAAATAATAGCAAAGGTTATTTCTAGAAGAATAAATCCTCTTCCCTCAGCATTGATATCAAGGGAGCGATTTAGGTTTCTGGAAGGACGCCAAATACACGAAGTCATTGGTGTGGCTTGGGAAGGATTACATAGCATAAAGACACGAAAATTAAAAGGAGCAGTAGTGAAGATTGATCTTTCAAAATCTTATGACAGAGTTAGCTAGACCTACATTCGTATACTCCTCATCCATCTAGGCTTTGAAGTTGTGTTCATAAATTGGGTTATGAGTTGTATCACAACAACTTCTTTTGTAGTCCTCATCAATGGAGCAACCTCCCCTTTTATCCATGCGAGTAGAGGGTCAGGACAAGGTTGTCCCCTCTCCCCATTAATATTCTTTCTCATGGCCGAAGGTCTCATCATATTTCCAAATAATGAAAAAACCCATGGCTCTTTTAGGGGAATTCCCATTTCTCACGCTTGATCTCTCTCCCGTATGCTCTTTGTGGATGATGTCTTTATTTTCTATGATGGGCAGAGGGGTGATGCAAACACTTTGTCATCTATATTGGACCTCTTTTCCAAAGCATCAAGGATGCAAATTAATGAATGTAAAAGCACAATATATGTACACAATATGGAAGAAGAAGAGAATCTCTACTGCCAGTCCCTCTTTCCCTTCAAGGTCAAGGATATTGATTTAGGCCTGAAATACCTGGGTTGCCAACTAAATCCAAATTGATACAAAAAATATGACTAGAATTGGTTGTTAGAAAAATTGGAGAAATGGTTAACAGTATGGAGTTTCATGTGGTTATCTAGAGGAGGTCATCTCATTCTTGTCAAAATGGTCTTGGAATCCATTCCACTTTACTGGATGTCTTTAGCCTAGATACCAAAAGGGATACTGGAAAATATTCAAAGAATATGATTCAAATTCCTTTAGGCCGTCTCCCGAGACAAATTTGTTCTTCCTTGGGTGAAATGGGAAGTTCCAACAATCCCAAAAGCCCTGGGGGATGGGGTTTCAAAAAAACAATTCTCAAAGGAACTCACTGTAAAGTCAGTATGGATATTGATTACCTCTAGTTTCATGTGGAAAAGTGTGTCATTTCAGAAGTATATTCACCCCGAGATTGTTTTGGAATGGATCAAGAACCCAAAAAAACAGTGTGCAACATGCTCTATAATATGGAAGGAAATCATACAATCTTTTGAGTGATAGGAGATAGTTTGGCCTGGTGGGTTGGAAATGGGATGAAATTTTAGATTGGGTCAGATCCTTGGCCAAAGAGTGACAGAGCCCATTATCTGCCACATGATTTGGTTCAAGTTCTTCATGATCGAGCCATTTTTCATCTAAACCAAGTTTCAGACCTCATAAAAACTTCTATATAGATCCAGGAGTGGAACAACTCTCATTGTTTGGGATGGAAGGAGTGCAAGAAGATCAATGTTCAAACTATATTCAAGTGCTAAAATTGGCACACATCTGTCTTGTTGATTGAGAGGATGAAATCATATGGAAACATGCACATTTAGGTGTATACACTCTCAATCTAGGATATATTCAGTTAAACATAATCCACCATATGTGAGAACCTATTTGGTGGTGGAAAGGTCTTTGGAAAGTTCCTTTGTCTCATTGTCAACAAAATCCTAACATGAGACAAAATGAAGAGCAAACAAATCAAAGGGTAAGGATGGTGTGTCATGTGCAAATCAAGCAATGAGACAACCCTTTAGCTCTTTATATATTTCCCATTTGTGTCACGGATCTAGTAGGAAGTTGCATCATCCATTCATCAAGTATGCTCCTGGAATGGGCCATCAATTGAGCAGGCCTAGAAAGAGTGGGTTTCAAACCCAGTAAATAGAAGCATAAAAGCTCTCCCATTGATAGTTTGTTGGGGTGCTTGGATTGCAAGGAATGCAACTATTTTCAAGGAAAAATCTACAACTCCAAATATTATTGTTAGGCAAGGATTAAGTATTATGTCCCACTTCCCACAGGAAAAGGACATGAATCCCCCAAGAGTACTATAAAAAATTCCAATGGACTCCACAAATCCATGAACATACTTCGATGGGGCTTCCCAAAACAACAATCAATCTTGCGGGGGGCTGTTGTTTTATACCTATCAACCACTCACTACTTCAAAATGTCTATGGGATTTGGAAAAGGAACAAACAATTATGCAGAGCTAATGTCTCTTAAGCTCCTTCTTCTATTTTCTTTGGAAAAATACATAATGTCATTACAACTATTTGGAGACTCTATGTTGGTTATAAATTGGGCAAGGAAATATCAGACATGTCATAAATTACAACTTTTGTCTCTATTGGAGGAAGTTCAAAGAATTTTGGACTCTTTTGATATGGTCTATATTCGACGTGTATACATGGATGGCAACTTGGAAGCAAATTCGTTGTCTAAAGAGGATCTTCGGCTAGTTTTGGGGAAATGGAAGGTAGTGGAAGACCGGAATGGTGAGATTTTTGAATTCTATCACAGGCCCTTCATAGAAGAAATACATCACTGATCTTGCTTCGCTCTACAGGTTGGCCTCTCTTCAATTCATATCTGGTTTTTCTCATGTTTCCACTTTAAATACTCTAACCTTAGACTATTTGGTCTGTTGATATATAGGTTTGTATGGGTAATTGCATTTTTTCTAGATTTTTTTATATTTTTTGGGATCAACAATTTTTAATCGCAGTTGATTCCCCCTGATACAAAAGATAAAACTATTATGTGACATAATCAACACTAGTAATGGCCTTCGAATGAATACAATTAACGTCTTCCAGAACTGGAATATAGTTCTTATGTCATTTTCTTAATCCCCGTCTCTATTATACACCGTGAAGAAAAAGTCCGTGAAGAAAACGTTATAGAGATCTAAAATTGCCTACAATGATCACAACATTTTCATAAAACCTTATCCTCTTATCCACCAATACTCTCTTCACATAACCAACATTTTCTTAAAACCTTATCCTCTTATCCACCAATACTATCCTCACATAACCATGAATGGTGCAAAACAAATTTGGCTCTTCAAACCTTTCCTCTTAACATTAAACGCAACCTTAGCATACATGTCCCACCTCATTGTTATAAAAATGGAAAGTCATTATCTAATGCGACGGGTTGAGCAGTTTGCTTAGCATGAAAGGAGTCTTCTATTAACATTTCTAATTTTGAAGAAAAATGAAATAATTGCTCGTCAACATTTCTTAATTTTTAAGAACGAAATGATTTCTTATTTGAAAACTTAACTATAAAAAATATATATAATCTCTCTTTAACAAACTAATTAATTATTTCTTTATGAGTGGCCTTTTCCCAAATATCTTCCCAATATTTTCAATGCCCATGGAGCATTTGACAAATAGTTCGTTTCGTTGATTTATTTTAATTTTAAATTTATTAAATATTAAAAAAATAAAAGATAAGTATTTTATATTTAAAATATTTAAATTAAGATAAATGTATCATGATTTTTTTTATTATTAAAATAAAATTATTTTAAATTTAAATTTAATTAATTTTTTTAATTAAAAAATAAATAAAAACATAATTTTTTTAACATTTTAAAAATTAAAATCAAGATAATTTAATTTATTTATTTTATTATATATTTTTATAATAATTTTATGAGTAATTTTTATTTTTAAAATTATTTTTTAAAAATAATTTCATAGATTACACACTTTATCTATACTAAATTGTAAAATGTATATTTAATTTTTTATTATAATTATATCTAAAGTAAAGTGAATTTTTTAATCATAATTATATCTCAAGTAAAGTGATATATATATATGATGATGATGATGATTAATGTCCACTAAGACTTAATTGGTCTATCAGACCTTAAGAGGGTAAGTGTTTACTTGTGATCTTTTAGAATTTTGTTTCTGTGCTCGAAAAGCATTAAGAGAAGCTTTCCAAGATCACTATACTTTTGTTGAGTTAAGAGGTTAGGAAGGTTGGTAGTGTGATCAATATTTTGAAAATGAGATCTAATATGGGTATAGGCTGGACA
>WSFP011472546.1:0-17496 GCA_009831015.1 Picea engelmannii
TGTGATGTATCTGGGATGTGGCTGTTATCTATGAAAAGGTCGTTATCTATGTGATGTACCAACTATTACTACAGTGGCATATCCCTGTAATTAGATTCCATTACAGATTAATAATTACATTACTCTTCAGGAAAATGTTATCAGCTTGTATTTTTTTATACATGTATCCAAACCCCATAAATGAATCTCAAACCCTAAACCCTAGAGACGACAAACAAATACAAATACAAATTAAAAACAGTAAATTATCAAATCAACTTGTGTAAAATGTATATAATTCAAGTAACGACAATTCTTTGGGTGAAAATCTGATATCATTTCTTCAAATTCAAACATCATAATTAAATCCTAAAAAACCTAACAACGGAAAAGCGAAAAATACCTTAATCAAGACAAGCGATCCAGGCCCGCTTTGGCCTCCTGCGACGACGGATTTGCCTCCAGCGCATCCTGAAACACTTTGCGGGCCTCGACGAGCATCCCCTTCTTCTCATAGCACGTCCCCAACAAACAGAGAGCTTTGAAATTCCGCGCATTGAACCCAACAGAGGCCTTGAGGTCGTCCACGGCGGCCTCCAGGCCACGGCGCTTGGAATTGGGGATTTCGAGTTCCAGCTCCGCCCGCTTGAGGAGCCCGTCGGACTTCTCAGGGGCGGAGAGGCTCTTGCTCACAGGCGGCGCGAGGGCGGCGTCGAGGCAGCCAATTGCGGCTGTCGCGTGACCCTGGCGCTCGAGCGCGAGGGCCTTTAGGATATGGGAGGCGGCGTCCATGGGATCCAGGGCAATGGCCTTATCGGCTTCGGCGGCGGCCTCGCGGGCGAGGGAGCGGCCGCTGTTCTGCGCGGTGGCGGCCCTCGAGCGGC
This sequence comes from Picea engelmannii, assembly GCA_009831015.1. Lineage (NCBI taxonomy): Eukaryota > Viridiplantae > Streptophyta > Pinopsida > Pinales > Pinaceae > Picea > Picea engelmannii. The sequence goes on from WSFP011472546.1 coordinate 864, forward strand.
CCAGCAGCTGCGCGCCCCGCACGAAGTGGCGGCGGGACTGCTCCCGGGACCGGCTGCGCCGTCGGAGCTTGGAGATCAGGGAACGCGGGAGGCCCTGCAAGGCCCACATGAGACCGAGGGCTACAAGAGCAAGGATGACCTGGAAAGACATTGTGTGAACCTGGAGGGCCTGTGCTTCCATCTCCATTGTAGGGTCTTCTGCTGCTTGATGCTCCTGCAACGCAATCTGTTGTGTTTAGCAAGAGGTGAAAAAACGGGCGATCTATTGTGTTTAGCAGGAGATGAAAAAAACGGGCGATCTATTGTGTTTAGCAGGAGATGAAAAAAACGGGCGATCTATTGTGTTTAGCAGGAGATGAAAAAAACGGGCGATCTATTGTGTTTAGCAGGAGATGAAAGAGTGGGCGAAGTCATTTATGGATCGTTCGCTACCCGGGAACACGCTGTTGACTCGGATGTGATCAGGGGCGGCTTTGACCACTATTGTAAAAGGAGAGTACAGGTGGGCATCGTTAAGGGGTTAAGGGGTGGTAGGAAAATGGACAACTCAAATTGCTTGTTTTTCCAAATTATGGTAAAAAGTGTAAATCGTAAAAAATGTTCAGAATTCTATATATCAAGTTTTTTTAATTAAATATAAAAAATTAAAATTAAAATTAAATTATGGTAAAGATAATTCAGAATTTTATTCTTAAAGTTTTTTTAATTAAATATCTAAAATTAAAAAATAAGTTTTATTTTGTATGAGCTTGAGTTTTGAGTTTTATTTTTTAATTAAATATCCAAAATTAAAAAACAAATCAGTAAGATAAAATTTATCTGTTTTATTTTTTAATTAAATATCCAAAATTAAAAAACAAATCAGTAAGATAAATTTTATCTATAATTGTCAAATTATTAATATTCTAGTCAGCTTGTATTATTATTTTAAATATTGAAATATTTTCACTATTTCATAATATTTAGTTAATACTTAATTCTAACACATAGTTAATTAAAAATAAATTGTTTTAAATAAAAAAAATTATATTTTTATTATTTGATTTTTTTTTAATTCAGTTAAACAATTTTGTGGAATAACGGACATTTAAATTATCAAATCTGTTTTTTCAGTTATGGTAAAAGTCCAGATGAAAATCGTAAAAAAGGTTAAGAACACTATTTATGGATTTTTGTTTTTTTTTCAATTAAATATAAAAAATTAAATTATGATAAAAGATGGTTCAAAATTTCATTTATGAAGTTTTATTTTTTATTCAATTAAATATCTAAAAGGTAAGATAAATTTTATCTATATATCTGGTTAAAAATAAATTGATTTGAATAAAAATTTATAATTTTTATTATTTGATTTTTTTTAATGGGTCATTATTGAATTTTAGTTAAACAGTGATGACTTTTATTATTTGATTTTTTTAAATGGGTCGTTATTGAATTTTAGTTAAACTGTTATAATTTTTATTATTTGATTTTTTTAAATGGGTCATTATTGAATTTTAGTTAAACAATCTCTATGGGATAACGACACATTCAAATTGTTAAATTTGTTTTTTTAATTATGGTAAAATTCTAAGTAAAAATCTTAAAGAAGGTTGTGAATTCTATTTATGGAATTTTGTTTCCTTTTAATTATACAGCTTGAGTGGGCCTAATGGTTAAGAACATGTTTTTCCTCTTAAGAGGTCACACGTTCAAATGTAGAGGGTGGTAGGGTATGTATACTTTCTTTATAATATTTAGCTAAATTCTAACCTAGCTGGTTTTAATAAAAAATATATACTTTATTATTTGATTTTTTCAAATTTGTTTTTATTGAATTTTAGTTGAAGAGTCTTTGTAGAATAAGGGACACTCATAAGAGCTTTTTTTTTTTTAAGTGGGGTTTCAATTCGGGGGGTTAGGGTTTGATATAGGTAGTCGTCGACTATGGTAGCCCTAGTAGCAGGTTGGAGGATTGAGCTCGGGTAGATTAGTAGTAGATAGTACTGATGAGGTGGAGTTTAGGTATAGGCTTTCGTGTCAAGTAAGAGGATAGGCAACCTAGTTGTTAGGAGGTAGGTTGCAAAGATGGTGTGGTTCTCACCACCCCTCGAGGACAACATGTGAAGCCATGTAGGTCTTTTTAAATCTGACGAAGAGTACAAGGATGACTTAATTAAATCTAAGGCGACCAATTACAGAAAGGAGCCCTTTCTAAATGTCATCAATAATTACGACAACTTCGAGACAACTTATATGCCAGGTGGAGGATTCACAGGCATCCAAAATGAGAAAAGGTACGTTGCGCGTCTCAATGACCTTTTCGACGTTGAACCGAAGGGACATTTTCGGCCAACAATTGTTTCATGTCTTTCCACCGAGACTCTTTACGCACCTCATTCTCTGGTTAGACAGGAAGGTAAACCACTTGCAGTGCATAGTTACAAAAGAGGCGTCGGGTCCAAGGATTAAAAAAGTTGTTCTGTCAAGATCTATAGAATTTAACAAACTTCTCTCCAGAAACAAGGATACAGAAGGAAAAGAAATAGTGCATGGATGCATCGAACAAAGGATTTTAAAGAAAAAGTCGTGGAAGCCGAGAAAAAACAATTCAAAAATGGTCCTGGGGCGAGATGTGGGGCTGAATGAAGTTTCTTCCTTATCTCTTTCAGCTCTGGTTGGTTGTTTTAGCTATTGGGCTTGTTCGATGGCAGATATAGGCAGGTGGACAGAGAATAATTGGAAACCATTTCTGGGGTACACTCCTGAAACCCTAGTGTTGGTCTGAGGTTGGTTATGTTTTAGGTTTAGAAATGTTGAAGATGTGGAAAGGATATTGAATGAGGTATGGCTCTATGGTAGTGGAAGTCTCATGATAAAAAGGTGGACACACAGTTTTAATCCGGAGAAAGATTTTTTTAGATTCAGGCATTTGTGGGTTTTATTGTCGAGTTGTCCACTTGCCTTTTGGAACCTGGAAGCATTCAAAGCAATGGGTGATGCTTTGGGAAAATTCATGCACGTGGAACATGCAATTTTGGAGGGACGGGACCGCAGAATTGGCTAATTTTTTGTTGAATTTGACCTCCAAAAGGGATTACCAGAGTTTCTGGAAATTGAATGGAGGGGGGTGGTTCATTCTCAGAAACTGGACTACTGGGGGATCGCATTTCGTTGTTTGGTATGCAAGGAGGTGGGGCACTTGAAAAATTCTTGTCCAGGTAGAACAAAGAAGTAGTCGACGTGGAAGGTGGATTGGTTGGAGAGCGCCACGAATGCAGGTTTTTCTGTTGGAAAGGGAGTAATTTCTCTGGAAGATGAATCACTTTACAACTCAATAGATTCGACCTCGTTCATTGGTAAGTTAAAATTACACACCCCTGTACTCTTTTTGTCTCTCTCTTCGAAGGAATTAGATTAGTTACAGAGCCTTTCTTCAGATCTTTATGTTAATTCTGAACCCCGTCTTAATTCTTGTAAGTCGGGATACTGTAACAAAAAGTCTGTTGATTTGTACGACTCGGGGGAAGATTTGGCTCTTAGGTCTATGTGTGACGAAGGTCGGTTGTCTGATGAAATAGGGGGAGGTAATTCGAAGGAGAATACTGGTATAGGAGGGGTCTTAAACCATGTAGTATCAGAGGTTCCGACCGTAGGGGAGTTCATTTTGGTCGAGGAAAACCGCCTGGAGATTGGTACTAAACTTCCTTTAGAAGCAGAATACAATTTTGGTTATGTAGAGATAAGTTTAGTTGAATATCTTCCTTCCTTATCAGAATCTAGGGGATTGGACAGGGTCGGGAACTCTAAACTATTAGAGTAGGAGGTTAACAAAACAGTCGAGGACTCTTTAAGCGGTTTACTACCTTCCTACAAAGAAGTGCTAAATAGAACCCCACTTCAGATTTTTTCAGGAGGAAAAACGCTCTTTGAGTCCTCAAAGACGAAAATCGTTAGCTTGATTGCTAGTGTTGGTGGTTTGGGGGGGGGAGAGGAGCTTTCGGTGAAGAAAGGGTCTGTTTTTGGAGGACTTGAGAAAGATTTCTCACCTATCAAAACCAAAAGTGCGAGAAAGTAGGTTAAGGAAAAAGAACAAGAGGGGAATCTAATCCTGAAGGTTTCGGAGGGTCCAAGGGCACTTAGAGCATAGAAAGCCCTGGCGAGATGTATTAAATGATAGTACTCTCGTTCAACGTTAGAGGAGTGGGGGTGCTCCAAAAACTCTAGCCCTCAGAAGATTATTTGATATGGTTAAACCTGATTTAGTCATGATACAAGAAACTATGGTCGTTGGTGTTAGGGCAAGAGAGGTTTTCTCCAATTTTTCCCAACTTGGAATTTTGTTCGGTGGATTCATTTTTCTGGAGGACTTATGTCGGCATGGAACCCTAAAAAATCTAATCTCAATGCTTTTATTGACTCATGCCGGCATTTTACTAGAGGGAGTCGTAAAGCAGATCAATATGAACTTGAAGTTGTTAAATTGTTATGGGTCGTATACCGAAAGACAAAGCTTCTGGGACATTTTAAAAAAGGATGGTATTCTAAAAGAGCCAAATCTAATTTTGGATGGCGATCTGAACTTTACAATTTCTGCAAGAGAAATCTGGGGTATCAATGCTAGAAGCGATCCTTTAGCTGCTTGTTTCAATCAGATGATACAATGAGAAGGTCTAATTGATTTAGAACCTATCAATCTTATGCCTACTTGGAGGAATGGAAGGGGAAATCAAGATTTTGTAGCAAAAATATTAGACCATTTTTTAATAAGTGATTCGTTGATGGATTCAAGGCACTGCATTAGATCCTTGGTGGTTAATGTGAAGATTTCTGATCATATGCCAGTTGTTTTCCAAATGGAACCACCTCAGAAAAGGTAGAAGATATCGTTCAAATTTAATTCAGTTTGGTTAAAAGATCCAGAGTTTGTTTCCTTTGTTCAGTCCAATTGGATCAAGTTGGAGGAGCCCTGCACTTCTTCACCAAAGGAAAATATAGTTTCAAAAATCAAATCCCTGGAGTCTGGTTATAAAATGGGGAAAAAACAAGAAACTTAAATCTAAAGAAGAACTAGTACAGATTGAAGTTGCACTGGATATACTTTACTCTGCAAACCCTGGGGGATTTATGAGAGATGAAGATAGGGAGAAGGTGACAGAGAAAGAGAAGCGGAAGTTAGAAATGTTAAAACAAGATGAAGAGACTTGGAGATAGAAGAGCAGAATTACTTGGTTAAACTCTGGTGATAAAAACACTAAATTCTTCCACGCCTTCGTCAATTATAGAAAACAAATAAATACAATTTGGGAGGTGCGGAAGGAGGATGGCACAGCGGCAACTAATTAGAAGGATTTGGAGAAGGAAGTTGTTACTTACTTCGAAAAATTGTTTAAAGGTCAAGAGGATCTTTCTATTATAAAACAGTTGGAAGTTCTTTAGACCTACCCTAGTCTCTTTTCAGAGGAAGAAGGGAAAAGTATTGTTGAACTAGTTTTATTATCTAAGGTTTTGTCCACGTTAAAAGGATTTTCTAATTCAAAACGTTTGGACCCAAATGGCTAGACATCTGAATTTTTCTTGGAATTCTTTGATATCTTGGGACATAATATTTTGGAAGAAGTGGAGGAATCCATAATCAAGGGGAAAATAATAGGAGCATTGAATGCCACCTTTATAACACTTATTCCAAAAAGTAATAAGCCTAGATCCTTTGATGGATTCATACCAATCTCTTTATGCAATTGTTGGGTTACTTGGGCTGACCCAGGATCTAGCTATAGGATTACCAACAAACCCTTCTACCATCAGCCCTTCTGGGTACCAGAAGGCAACACAATGCACATAGTGCATTGTGCAGTCTCACCCGAGATGGATTATATGGGTGGCTGCAGGACTCGGATGTATGCAACTTGGGGATGGGATGTGTTCTCTAGAGGCATCTAACCTACTTATTCTCAACCTTCAAACCCTCATTAAATTTTACTCCAAACCATTATCACCATTACTCTAATAAGACTTCATTAACCATTACAGTCGCATTTGATCAAAGACCAACATTAATATACTATAACACAAGCTTATGATCTAATTATTAGTTATAATATTCATTCCTTCCATGCCATTCTACAAGTTCCATTAGTTTAACCTTATTACGCAGTGTTCATTCCTTTAACAAGCAACATATTCATCATAAAAACTTAACAAAGTAAATGCAACCATAAACACTACATACAGTCACATAAAACACACATATATCGTGGTTCACCCCCCTTGGGGCTACGTCCACAAAGATTCATCGCTTCGGCTCTTTACTCATCTTTCAACAAATGTAGTGTTATGCACTATACAATCCTTCCTTCATTACATCTGATCCTTGCATATCGCAATAGTTATCGCTTACACTGAGAACATCTTATCAAAACCCTAACAAATAATAGTTGAACCAACCACAGAGTATCAATAATCGATTGATCCCCTGATCAACCTTCTACAATCCTAATACATTATACTTATACAAAATTGGGATAAATCCCTTACAAAAACCCTAACCCTAAAAGGATTAGGTTTGTCCACTTTCTCCTTGACTTCGTCTCAGTTGGTCCTTGATCCAATAGTTGCTCCAAGTCGACGCTTGTCCACTTTCCAACTGCTCTGCAGCAGTTTGTCCACTTTTTAACTACTTTTCTCGACGCAGGTTTTCCCTTATTTTCGACATGAGTTTTCCTCTTTTCCCAACACACTCCCTTGTTTTCCGACGTTGCTTTAATTCCTTCAAAACTTCTTTGATTTTTCCCAAAATAGTCATGTGTCAACAGGCCCCCAACACTAACATCGTGACTTCTCCAGAGACACTCACGAACTCCTACATGTGCCAGTGCTTCGTACATCTCTGTTATCCACTGGCATTTCTCCTGCGCCTGACTACTCTTCTCTGTCATGGCTTCTACCACCTCCGTAGTGACTGGAGGTCTTAAGATTTCTCCCCCCTCCAATCCTATCTACGTGATGGACACTTTTGTTGTGTTGATTTCTACGACCAACTACTCCACCTTTTCTTGCAAGGGCTCCAACTGAGCTTGTCTTGCGGTTTTTTGTGCCTACATTGCTTTTTCTACTGCTTGTAGGTTCTTCATTTCTGTGGTCGTCTTGATCTTCTATGGTAGAGACATTGTCCTATGTCATTGCTTGACATATGCCATTACTGCATGCAAACTATCTTCCTCCCCTTGCAACTCTTGTAGGCTCCCATCCTCTAATAGTTGTGTCCACAGTTGGGTGCTCTTTTCCAACAACTTCGCCACTCTATGTATATTTTGCACGATGTTTTTTGTGAATGTTGTCGCATCTTGTTCTCTTTTTGCTCTGACTTTTGGAGGAGTAGTAGGTATTGGAAGCTCCTCCAGTTCCTTGATCTTCTCTTTATATTGCGCTAACGCCTACGCTATTTTCTTCATCTTCTCTTCAGAAGATGCTCCCTCCGATGTTGCGTTGTCGAGGATGGCTTGAAATACTGCACTTATCTGTTTCTCCATCTCCTCCACTTTTTTTCCGTACCATCTTTTTCTCCTTCCCTTCTTGGTTGATGACTTCCTTCAATATATCATTCTCCTCCTGCGCTAACTATAAATTTGTCACGTCAGACCTTGCTTTAGACGGGATCTCCTGCGCGACGCTAACCTGTAATTTATACAACGCCTTTTTTGGAATCTTGGGCAACGCCAAGTCCAATGTCTCGATGTCCTTCAAGGGCTTCTGTGTTGTTTCTTCATCGATGAACAACATCTTCAGTGTTATGATAAAATTAACACTTCCCTGCGTCGTGATTTGTACTGTCTCTCCGGCAGGTACTCCTTCTCTAGTGGGCACTGGTTTCTCCTTTTGTTTCTACTATGCCCTGATCCTCAACTGCTCCAGCGTAGTTTTTACTTCATGTACTTGCTTTAGAATTGAAGCTCGGTGATTCTCCGTATTTTCCCAGACCTCTGACAGACTATCTTCTACTGTTGTGGCTATCAGCTCCACATCGGTTGATGTCAGTGATGTCTCCATTGGTTTTCTATGGGCCTTCGCCTTCTTCCTAGAGCCACTTGCTTGCTCCCCTATCCTTTTCTCTAGGCATCTGATGGATCAGATGCCTCTGGCATCTGTGTGTCCATGCATGTATCTTGTGCCCTTTCTTCTTCCATAACGATCTCTTGTGCCTCCATCTACATTTCTTCTACGCGCACCTGTTATGTCGCTCATATTGATGCCTGCTCTGCATCCAGTGGACCCTATGTAGGACCACGTTGTGACTTCTTTTGTGTCCTTCTTTTCTTTTGAATTGGGTTGCTTTCCCCCACTGTACCTGTTTGTGTCTTCTTTTCCTTGCTTGCACCATTCGTGTCTATTTGTTGTGTAGGGATTGTTTTGTCCTACATCTTAGTTTGTTCGCCTGGCACTTTCCACTCTTTAGACCACTCCTGGACCTCCATCCGGATGTCCTGCGTCATCACACAATACTTCAGATGCAACCACTCCTTGGTTGGATCCCTCTTCGCCTATATCCACATACTATGGCGTGATGCCTGGAAATTAGCTATCTATCCAAACTCCTAGACAGTTTCTGGGGAGATCCTCTACGTGTCTGCCACCATGTTCTGGATCTCTGTTAAATACATCACAAATACGTCGTTGTTGATTTTATTTGCCTTGAGATCTGTTGTACTTCGAAGGAACGTGTAGCACGTTGTGCCACACTTTCCTGTCCTTGGCAGGAACAGACTTTATGTGGGTTCTTTCCATCCCACCAATGCAGTGAGGATGAGTAACCACGAGTAGTGGAACTCAGAGCCCTAATCTTGTGCATCCTTACAATCTTCGAGAAAGGAATTTAATAGATAAGGGGCCCAACTCATCGAGCTCCCCTTCATGCACTGTGCTACAGCTGCTACTATGCCTGTGGGTACCTCCTCCTTTCTACATTTGCGCATTAATTTGCAATCTAACAACCTTGTTACAAATCGTGTCGTAGGATTGTTGATGTCATTGATCATGATGCCCCTATTGCCTCTCTCTGTGCCATACTTCACCTTTATTTCATCTGAGATGGATTTTGCCTTCATTTTGTCCTCTAAATACTGCTTCAGCTTCTCCCCATCCATGGGTAGCCCAATGATTGTTGCAATTAGGTCGACATTGATAGGCACTGGCCTATCCATCCAAAGAATTCCTCCATGCACCCTTGCGAGGAGTTGCTTCACACATCCATTGATGTATTTACCGCACCCAAAGTGCGGTATGTCTAACAAATTCATGATGCTAGTGTTGTATAACCCCAATATCCACTGCGCAGGATCCAACAGTGGTGCACCAGATGGACCCTCTCCCCTGCTCTCCAAGTAGCTATGTGGCGCCAAGTCTAGGAATTTCACTATGTCTTCCACGTCATGGTCAAAGTATTTAAGGGCATCTACTTTTCCCACCATTTCATCGTCGACCTTCACTCCCTTGGGGATTTTTGGCATAACTATGGCCAATTCCACCTATGTGCGTTGTACGCCTTGCGCACTGGTCTCTACTCGTGCTTTCTTTTTCCCTTATGGGGACGATACCCCAACCTATGGTATAGTCTGTTGCTCTGTTTCATGCCCTGGTTCCGGCTTTAGGTCCTGCTGCATTTACTATGTGGCTTGTTCACCCTATTGTGGCCCTTTTCCCTTGGACATGTCAAATTCCATCCTTTATGTGTCCTCCTCAGGCTGTTCGACCTCTTGTGTAGGATTTTGCTCCTCCTCCACGTGCATGGTAGTTGGCTCATACTTTGGTGTGTGGATCTTGTCCACGTCCATGACTGTTGGCATCTCTTGCATTCATGTTTCCGTCACCCAAGCACTACTTCTTGTGTTCTGCCCAACCTTGCTCGACGCTCCAATGTGTGGTGGCGACATCCTGGTAAAATTCAAGTTGTTGATTTCTAAACCTCCAATGGCTCTCGCAAATTCTCACTCTTTCACACTTAGACTTCGCTCTTCGTTCTTATCCTTAGCGCAAAAACACAAATGACCATATTTCACCCTTTTTCCACCTTTTATAGCGGGACGGTGAAATGACAATTGTTCTGCACTGATAGCTTCCACTTTTTCCTGCCCGCTCCACTTTTTGTGTCTGTCAACTATTTTCCTGTGCATAGTGTCTTCAACACTAGTTTTTCTACGGCACACTTGTTAATGATAACAATTCTATGACATCAAAACCTCTAATGTTATCCTATCTTTTTGTATTTTTATTACCTTTCTTCTTTTTGTGGATTTTTGTCTTTTTCTTCTAATATCTACTATATACAATATATACAGTCATACCTTCTCTTTCTGCTTTTACCTCAAGTTGTTAGGTCGATTATCTTGATACAATTTCATTCGACTACCATTCATTAGTCCTCTGAGATTCCTCCTTGCAAGATCTTTCAGTTGCACAACACCTCCATGTGTAATGGCCTCTACTTTATAAGGCCCTAACCAATGCATCTTGAATTTCCCGGGGTGTTGTAAATACTTGCTATCATAGAGGAGAACTAGGTCTCATTCCTTAAAATTTGTCTTATTTATGTGCCTATCATGCCAAGCTTTGTCCTTAACTTTATGTACTTCCTGGTGGAAGCCTCCTAAAATTTTGTCTTCTTCCAGCTCTATCAATGATCCAATCTTTCCTGTGCCACACCTTCTTCTATCATGTTGGTGATTGTTGCAATGCGCAAACTAAGTATTAAATAATCCAATGGAACCACTGCTTCCTGCCCATACACTAGCCTGAATGGTGTATGTCTTGTCAACTTCTTGCATGTAGTCTTGTAGGCCCATAATACTGTCGATGTCGAATCATGTTGTCATTGATTCCAAAGGATGATTGATTGATTGATGTCAAAGGATTGATGTCAAGGAATTGATTGATGCCAAAGGATGATTGCTTGATGTCAAAGGTCAAAGGTTTGAGGTCAAATGATTGATGTCAAATGAACAATGTCTTGTCATAGTATATTGATGAAGAATGTGTTCTCCTTGATGTGAATGGATTGATGACAAGTGGAATCATAGTCATATGATGTCATGCATGGATGCAAGGTGGATCAATGAGTTGTCATTAATAGATGATGAATAGATGAAGATGGATCAATGAGTTTTCATTAATAGATGACACATAGATGAAGATGGATCAATGAGTTGTCATTGATAGATGATGCATAGATGAAGATGGATCAATGAGTTGTCATTGATATATGATGCATAGATGAAGATGGATCAATGAGTTGTCATTGGTAGATAATGCATAAATGAAGATGGATCAATGAGTTGTCATTGATATATGATGCAGATTTGGATTGATGTAAAGATGAATCATTATTGTATTATCATGGTTGATAAGGAGTACAAATGGATGAACTCCAAAGTGATCCCCTTATGGTGAAAGCCCTCATGGGAAGATGCTTTACAGTTGAGTTATCCTAGAAGTATGGTTAGAGAACCCATCCTTAATTATGGAATAATAAGATGATTATCAGTGAATTTGTCAGTGAAACTATCCGAGTTGGTTAGTGCTTGTCATGCCATTTCCAGTGGTATGTGGAATGCCACATAACTCCTCACGGTTTAAGAGTTATGGCCTTGCGAAGTTGGAGGACCCTCATATGATGGCTTGAAGCCCCAAAAGGTAAAAGAAGTCAAAATGCTTACAAAGAAGATATTATTTAAATAAAGTGAAGTGATTATTTAAATAATAAAGTAAAGTGACAAAGTCAAGGAGGATTATTTAAATAATCAAATAAATGGAGAATTTTCTATTTATGGAAAGTAATTATGAGAAGGTTAACCCTAAAATGAGGAAAGAGGGTTAAGGGCTCAAGTGGCTATTGGATACATGGACAAGTGACAAATTGGGAAAAGTTGAACATAAGTGACTTTGTGGAAAAATTGACTACGTGGACAAAGTGACCTAGAAGATGCTTCTAAGGAAGCTACTTGGAGAGTATAAATAAGAGCCAAGGGTCTCTTGTGAAAAGTATCTCTTAAGCATGTATTGAAGATCTATTTTGAGAGAGAGAGAGAGAGTCTGGAGAATCTCATGGACGCATCAAAGTTTCCGTAAGTCTGAGATCTTGACAACGAAAGTTTTGAAAGTTCAAAAACCCTAGTTTTTGAAGGTGTTAGCACGAGAAGTCACCTCTGGATTGCGTCATAGGTAAGCCTGATACCCATTAGTTTGTATGTCACAGTAAATAGTTTAAAGGGTGGTCTAATGGATGCAGTCTCAAGATTATATCGCTTTAACTCAGAATCCTAGACCATGCAATGCGTAGGTAAGTGAGGTCTTGATCTAACTTCAGTCAATAAGTTGCAGTAAAAGGGTGAGTAGGGGGAAGAACTGGTGAAGAGATGTAAGGGCCTGCTATGGACATCTGGTCTTCTAGCAGCCTAAGGAAGAAAAGCTTCAAGAATGAGATCCTCTTGGACCCAAAGCTTTAGACACTAAGATATGTCTAAACAAAACAGTTACAATAACACGATGATCAAACCTACATCACAATGTTATTATAACAACCTGACTGGATCCTCCATGCCCGAGCTACTTAGTATAAGAGGGGAAAAGATAACAAGAGAAACTGATTAAAACTGGTGAAAATATTGTAGTGATCAAACCTAAATCACAACAACATCACAACCCTCAACTGGATCCTCCAATTTTGAGTGTCTTAACACAATGTTTATAGAGAGATGGAAAGAAGTTGTCTTTCATTAAACAAGAAGTCTCAAATACATGTACATAACCAGAGAACCAGAAGCCTCATTAAAACTTTACAAGCGGGAGCCTAGCTCTACCATCGACCCTTACAATATATCAAAACTGAGTATTTATGCTCAAAACAAAATCACGAAAGCATATTCGAGTAGATGCATTGAAGGCGCTATGTCTGCATGCTTCCTGATAGACTGTGCATGCAGTCTCTGTCCAGACGTGAACCTCTATCATACGCAAACGAGCCTCAAAACAGACTTGTTGATGAGTCGACTAACTGATAGTCCTTTCCTATTCTTTCTATTTATGGCATAAATGATGCTCAACCACCACCAACCAACCTTAATAACTGCTTCATTGGGATAGCGGAAGGCTCAAGTCAACTCTGCACCTGTAAGATGTGGTAGCCTCAACATTCGTCGTCTGGATCTGAGTTGGATACGGGGAAGCCTGACGGCAGACGTTGCTGTTGACAAAGTGATTGGCGCACTCGGCATGGAGTAGTGGGTGGGAGATGGCCAGGTGGACAGTTGTGGATGGAGAAGGAGACAAAGGATAGAGTGGGGGCCACACAAGTGGGAGATGAGGTGTAATGGGATGGAGGTGATGTGGAGTGAGGTGGAACAGGTGGCGGGAGATGAGAAAGGGACAAGTACCGTAGGGACAGTGAGTGGAAGACATATGGAGGGAGCAAAAGTGATGAGGAGCAGCCACTTGTTGGCCCGAGATAGGACATTATGTGCACATGCACATATTGGGGCTGTGAAAAGTGGTTTGGAACTTCCCCGCTTTTGGGCCCGATGTGTGTCTTTGGCTGAAACGTAGCACTTTCACAAACCACAACTGTTTTCCCTGGCCCGCTCTACCCTTTTTATCCTGTGCGCGTGTTGAGGCCCCAATATGGCCATCGACCGTTGATCTGGGGCGCCCAGCTCTCGACCGCCCAAATCTGCGCGTGTCTTATCATGTCATGCCAAAACGTCTCATCACTCCTCCGACTTAAGATATAAGCCAAATTGTGGGTTTTTTGCCCATTTTCTTTCATTCCTTCCCCAAGTGACCAACTTCTTAGTAAAACAACCTTCCCTTACAAATAAATGTGATAACAGAAGGAGTACGCGAGCAACAATGGGCTAGAGAGCGTACATGCGTACATACGCCTACTGTAGTGAGCTAGAGCGCGTACATACGTGGGCTGAAGGAGGACAGAGCGTGTACAGTGAAGAAGTCATGAAGACTTGGATGCGAGCTGATGATCAGGTTCTTAAGGGCTGAAGCAAGTTCCAGATTTGCACTCTATGGGCTCAGATCTGCCATAGAAACTCTGGTATGGTTACATGGTTGTCTTGATGGATACTCTTGCTTATTGTTTGGTGAACACTTAAGGCATTCTTGGTATGTTTGTTGTGATATGGTTGTGTTGGTTGATTGATAGAGTGAGCAACACTCTTATGATTCGATACTGATATGATTGCCATAGTATACTGATTTCTTATACATGATTGAGTAGCACTCATATTGTATGGTTGAGGAACATGAGTAAGTTGTTGGAGATATTAGATGTGTTGTGATTGGTTGTGATTTAGATTGGACAGTGAAAGACATAAGTGAATGTGACTAAAGGCTACTGAGGATCTAAGTTTATCTTGAAGAGAAAATCCTAATTAACTTAGAAGTGATAAGCAGGTTGTAGTACAGACTGGTCGCGTACATACGTGAGATGTACTATTGGTAGGGCGCGTACATACGCATGTTGCACTACTGACAGGTCGCATACCTGTTGACAGATTGGTATCTGTTGAGGATTGATTCCTCTTCTTAGTTGATGTCGAGTTGTGTAAGTTGAGTCTTGCATTGTAGAGTTGGTGTTCTTGTAGAGTTATGCTCTATTCAATTGTTGTTGATAACCCAAGGACTATAGTTCGTAATAAAAAGAAAATTGTACATACATCTTGTGTTCTTTGTGTTCCTTGTGATGATGACTTATTGATGATATATGTTTCTGGTATATGTTGATGATGTATGTTCACAACTAACTGGTTATAAATGACAACAATAAGTAATGAGTAAATGGTGATTGCTAAAAAAGGAGTTTTGTGAAGGGGAAGTTTTGAAAAAGAGCCCCACACTAATTCAAACGCTCCCCGCCCCCCCCCCACTCTAAGTGTGGTCGGTGTGTCCAACAGTTGATGCCTTCAGATCCCAGTCATCCCTATTGACATTGCAAATCTTTGTCGATGCATTCTCTAGGGTTGTGTTAAAAGCTTCTAGTGTACCATTTGCCTAGGGATGGTAAGGTGTGCTCTTCTGATGATACATCTCAAATTCTCCTGTCATAACTTTGATTGTATTGTTAATAAAATGAGTTCCTTGGTCACTTAACAAAATTCTCAGACATCTAAATCTAGTCACCACGTTTTCAAAGAGAAATCACACTGCAGTTTTTGTACTGTAATCCTTTATTGGGGTTGCTTTTGCCCATTTGGTTAAGTATTATTTTGCAGTGATGATGTATATGGCTCTTGATCTCCTTGTTGGTGGATTAATCGGTCCAATGAAATCCACAACCCATTTATCAAAAACCTGTAAAGTTACTTGGGGCATAAGTGGCATTTCATCCCTTCTTGACGGTTTCCCCACCTTCTGATAGACATCACAGGTCTGACAGTATTCCTTTGCATCCTTATGTACTTTAGGCCACCATAATCACATGCGAACACCTTCTGTGTTGTGGGATTTTCTGTATAATTCCCTCTAGCTATTCCTTCATGTGCTTCTGCTAACACCATGGAGTGTTCATGCTCCATCACACATCTTCTTGGAATTCCATCTGCACCTAACTTATATAAATGCCCTACAATCAATTGATAGTCTGTTGCGCGCACTACCAACTGCTTTTTCTGTGCGATAATAAATTCCTTGGGAGCCATTCCTGTGCTAAAAAATCCAACGATGTCAACAAAATAATCATCAACAATCTGAACAGATAATAAATTAGCATCAGGAAAATTCTCCTCCAAGTTCTTTCGCTCCTCCCCATTAGTAATTCTTGATAGATGATCGGGTCCTGCATTCAGATTCCCTGGTTTTACTATGATTTCAAAATCATATTCCTGAAACAATAACAACCATCTACAAATCCTTTCCCCCAACACTGGATTGTTAACTAGATACTTCCAAGCGGAATGATATGTAAACATGTTAAAATGTTGACCGAATAAATAATGTCTGAACTTTTGTAAGGCATATACCATTGCCAAACCAACCCTTTTTGTAGTGTTATAATTCTGCTCAGACTCAGATAACTTTCTACTAGCAAAAAATATTGGGCGGTCCATGTCTCCTTCACCTAGTTGTGCTTAAAATGCTTCAAGTTCAATGGATGAAGCGTCCACATGCATGAAACTCCTTTGTCCAATCTGGAAAACTCAAAATTGGCGTTGTCACCATCTTCCCCTTCAATATGTCCAAGCTTTCTTGGCATTGCTCATTCCACTGAAACTTGATTTCTTTATTTAGCAATTTCTCCATGGGCGTAGTAATCTTTGCATAGCCCTTTATAAATTTCTTGTAGTACCTGTTATCGCACGGTTTGTAGGAAAGGTCTAGAGAGCTTGAGTCAGGGCTTGAAACCGGCGTAACAGGAGCTTCCCCACCCACTGTCACCTCGATGAGGGGCTCTTTCTATTTAGGAAGGCTAGTCCAAGGGAGACGTCCCTAGGGTAATCTGGTTAATGAAGGGTTACGGGATAGTGGACCAAGACAATAGGTTCCCTTTCACAGATTACAGCCAAGTATTGGATAATCAAGGAGAAATTTTCCACTGATGATGCACCTGTTTGCGAGACAAGACAAAGAAAACTAGAAAATGTGCTTTGCAGTGGGT
>WSFP011472552.1:0-17495 GCA_009831015.1 Picea engelmannii
AGGTATTATGGTGAGTGCCATTTCAATATTTGAGGCATTTGAGTATGTCGTATCTTAGAGTGCATTATATTTCATGACATATGCTTGGACATTATGCCTTTTTCCTTGCTTCACCTTGGTGGTTGACATTGTTCCCTAGCAAGTGGTATTCCTTGGGGATGGGTTTTATACTAGGAACTCCCTTGAAAATCCATCATACCATTCCTAACCATACTTACCACTGGTCATCACATAAACCCCCTTGTTTCCTTATCTCGTGGTACTTTAGGGTGTATTGACCCAAGAAGGGGTTATCCCTCATTCTATAGGAAGAAGGGGCTGAAATCCCAGAGGGATTGTTGTTGGGTAAAAGATAAAACTCTATGTATAAACCTTCAATATGCTTCGGCCAGGGATCTCCTAAGAAATCGATGAAACGCTTATCTGTAAGAAAAGGGGGGACCACAAGAAAAATTATTAAGAATGCTTGAAGGGTTATTTGGAGGATATGATGTCTCATCACGATCTGGCCTATCATGATCATGGATATTTAGTGGTATGAAATTACCATCATCTGGTCACCAAGACAGGGTAATGGCTCTTAGTTGCATGGCTGAGAGAAAGGGGGTCTCATCATGAGCCAACCTTCTCATTTTCATTAGGTATTTGTGAGTGACACTATCATTATCTGGACACCATGCCAAGACAGTGGCCTTCAACTTGTCCATAAATCTTGAAAGAAGCAAAGAATGGAAAAATGATAGGCTTGGAAAAATTGCATTGAAAATGAAGGTTCCACACACCCTCTACAAAGGAACCCATGAATGAGACACTACAACCCCTTGTATGTCATGGACCCCATGCCCATTTAGTCTTGACCCTTAATCAATTTATCCAATTTACATGGATTAGAAAGGGATCTATTGGAAACACTCCTTGACCTAGGGAAAGATCTACCTAATAAGACACCTCGTCAAAGCTCCCATATCCAAGCTTGGCAAGTCGCATAATGTCTTTGAGCACTTAATTGTTTGAAAGGGTAATATTTGAGGCACATTCTTAGGTGGATCATTTATTGAATTGATTTACTTTTCATGATATTTTTACTTGATATCCTTGGAGGGCGTTCTTATTTGTCTTTGCAGGACCTAGTTGGTGGAAATTTTTGGAGGAACAAGCCTAAATTGGGATTCCATGAGGCTTGAATCCCATAGGTGGATGCCAAGGGCCCGCATGCCAGATGAGAGAGATGAAACTTCAGAGGCCTAGAATATGACTTGAGAAACATAACCTATCCCCTGCATGCCAAACGTTTTTCCTAGGAGAGGCAAATGTCATCTTTAGGAGCATGATGTCACCTAGGGGGCTAGGGTTTGGTGGTGAGCTTACCACTCATTGGCACATGGAAGTTTTGAGGAGAATGAGGCTTTGACCATGAATAAAGTGACTTGGATGCTTGACATGTGGCTTTGGGAAGCCTAACTACACTCCTCCAACACCAACGACTTGCTCCTAGTGTCAAAACGTCCCCTAAAGAGGTGATGTCACTTTGAATTAGGGTTTCTTTTTGTGTAAAAGTAAATTTTAAGTGAATTGCTTAATGTTATTTTGTAAAAGGGGAAAGATTAGGGTTTTTGAACCCTAGTCTTTTGGTTTACCCTAACATTATGTGGACAAACTATTTTGGAGAAATTTTGTATAAATAAAGATCATAAGATCTCATTTCATAACATAACTCTCCCATTGTGAGAAGTATTGAGCTGAAATTTTTGCTACTCTTGGTGATTTTCGTGTTTCTCTCTGGTGGAATGTCTTTTGATGAATGCATCTTGGTGAATAGACGAGGAGGAATTATGTGCACCCCCTTAAGGCTTTATCTCTTGAATCTTGGATGAATGTTCCATGGTAACTAGGGTTTGTTATTTCATTTTTTTGGATTAGGTAAGGAAAAATATGCATATGCTATTTATTTATTGCTTACTTTTGTTATTGTTGGTATAAACCCTAGGGAGGAGTATGCTAGATACACCCTCAATCATTTCTTCATCTCTTTGTTAAATTTTCAAGTCTTTCTTTTCACAAGGGTTAGTAGGAGGAATATGAGTGTGTATACCCTCCTAGATTTACCCTAAGTTTGGTTGGCATACTGTAATGTCCCCCACCTCTTGATAAAGAGGTTGTGAGAGACTTAGTAGTCTAGTTGTCCCCACTAGATTATAGTCTCATGCATCATGGGGACCAACACACCCTAAAGCACTTACCTAAGCACAATGTTATAATTTTAAGTTGACTTTGGGAGAAAAGGTAAAATGAAGAAAAGAAAAAGAACATGTGTGGAAAATCTAGGAGTTAACCCCATGAGATGGTTAACTAACTCAACAGAGAATTAGATTGGGGTATAAAAGAAAAGGAGGGCACATCTCTCACTCATTCTGGATTATTATTACTTTTGCATTGGGCTCTTGAGCACAAGGATGTTTTGAGGGTTTTGAGATTACAAACCCTAGAGATCAACTTAGTGGTGAAAGATTCCACCTATCCTGATCCAAGCTTGGTCTCGGGGGTGAAATATTCATCCCACATCATTATACAGTAGCTACAGGTCACATCCATCACAAAGGAAGAGACAGTTCCCTGCTTCAAGGGTTTTCCAGCAAGGGGGGCATACCATCTAAAGAAGAATAGTTCGATTTAGGAAGAGGAGAAGGCTTTTTACCTAAAGGACTTATGGGTTTTCTATGTATGGCCTAGGGCATCCTTTCTAGCCCATTGTGCAGGATTTTTAGCTATCATATGACTTATTAGATCTTGGCATGAGTTGGAGAGAAGGAGGGCACACTGCAAAAAGATATTTCATCCATTTGGAGGGCCAGATCTTCATCATTCATCTTGAGACTTCACTAGGGGGTTTGTATTTCCCCAATCTATTGTCCCAACCATTTTGGTAGCATTTGGAGGTCTCTAGGAGGGAGGCCGAAATATTGAGTATCTACGGCCATCCAGGAGGGCACAACTCAGCTAGGGGTTTCATCCATTTGGAGGGTCAGATCTTCATCATTCATCTTGAGACTTCACCAAGGGGTTTGTCTTGCCCCATTCTACTGTTCTGGCCATTTTTGCTAATGCATGCCTTGGAGATGATGGTACCATTGATTATTTAGCATGACCATGGATGAGGAGACACACCGTTTCCATCACTTCACCTTGAGATGATGCCACGTAGCCTTGGGAGGCCCTCCTTTAGCCTTGAGAGGCTTGACGTCAACACACATGTGGCATTTATGATGGCTTATTTTCATTTTTATCATTTGTAGAGGCTATTTGATGCGTCAGCCCCATTTAATTTATGGATTATTTTTATATCACTTGATTATGTGGACAAAGCGCTAGGGTTTACCTCATATAAATAGGCTAGCGCTAGGATCATTTGATTTGTCATCACTTCCCTCACACTTGTGTGGGGTAACACTTCTAAAATGTTCATTATTTTTTGTCTCTTTGGCTCTTTTATCTCACGCACTAGTCTTGGAGGAGGCTCTATGTGGATGTTTTGCATTTTTGGATGATGATATTATGCAATTAGGGGTTCTGATGGTATTTCTACTTGGAAGAAGTAAGTAATTTTCTGCAATTTGTAATTATTTTTAATGCTAAAGGTGTTAAATTTCTATCTTGTTGCAAGTTTCTTTGTCTTGTTGAAACCCTAAGAGGGAGACATAAGTGTTTTTCTCCTTCATAAATATTTTATTGTCCAAGTTTGTGAAGCATTCTTTTCTAGGGTTAAAAGCATAAGGCCCAAAAGTGCTTTCACTTTAGGGTTTTAACCCTAGCCTTTGATCCTTGACCTAAGTAAAGCTATAAGAAGGGAAAAACAACACCTAGGGCCCAAGAGTGTTTTCATCCTAGACACCTTTTTCCTCAAAGTCTAAAACCTAAGGCCCAAGTGTGTTTGCACCTTAGGGTTTAGACCTTACCTCTCTTGTTGCATCTAGTTCAATCTTCAATCTATTGCATTTGTGATTCCATGAGCCCTAGAGGACAACAACATTAGTCTAGAGGTGTTCTTGTGGTTAAAGTAGCTATTAAAATCAACACACTCTCTCTCACACAAACATCTTACTAACATTTCTAACCCTAACTCTAGAAAAATATCAATGTTTATTGTTGTTGTTATAATAGTTTGCTACAACCACTGAAAACTACATTAATTTGTTGCATACACTCATCTACGAGTGGCTTAAACTACTCAAAAAATAGTTCTAGAAATTGGATAATGTTTTACATGTTGAATGCTTACTTTTCATGGTGAATTGCTACATTTCTGAGTACTTTTATTTGTTGTTGTTGCAATATATTAATTGTTGTCATACAATTAGTTCACTGCTGTAATTTGCAACAGCCATAACATTTATTTCTTGTCTAGTGTCTAAAGGGTCATTATTGCATTCTATAACTTGGTAGTTATCCATATTATTCTACAAATTGTTTATTGTCTCATACAGGTACAACAATTACCCGGTTATCTCCCATCCCTTCACTAGACCTAGACCTAACTAACAGGTGACCAAGATAGGGGGTTGTAGGCTTGGCTAATCTTTCTATTTGATCACTTGAGGTCACAAGGGAATCCTCCCTTGTGGTGGACCTCTTCCATCACTAAAACAAGGGAAGTCTCCACTTAGGTGACAGTTGTAGATTCTTCCATAGTTACACAAGATTTGGGGATCTTGTCGAGGGATTTGCACAAGTACAAATCATGTGATAACACTTCCTACTCGAATTTCCTCTTCCCCCATGCTTTCTTGACTGTTACTCTTCCCCCAAGGATAATTACACTCAATCCGTGTTGTCATAAAGGAGTGGGTTGACTTCCTCACCCAACCTCTTATATGAATTCAATGACTGATTGTGGAATAATTCAAAGGGATAAATAGATAAATGACAAAATGATTAATGAAGGTGGCATAAGACTCAAGGCATATGGAAAAACATCAAAAGCCCCATTAAGCCACCTCCCTTGTGGAATCATATCCCCCCATTACTCTATTCCTTACCCATCTACAGTCGGTGGTGTATTTCATTTTATTATTTTTCAATGTAAAATGTTTACATATTACATTGCTTGACACCTGGCCATTCATAATATTTACAATTATTCAATGCTATGCCAAGGATCAAAACTAGGGTGTTATAGGTTATCTACTATGTCAATAAAAGGGGATATCCAAGACACCAAAGTACACATTGAACCACTTTTTCATTCTTCATGGCTTGTGGGGATGTATTCCCCATTCCAATAATTGTTCACCAAGGTTTCTAAATAAAATGTAGTCACCTTATTACCTATTGAAGATATGTTGGTTAAACCAACAACATCTTGCCATTGGGTTGTCTACTCTATCAATAAAAGGGGCTATCCAAGACACCAAAGTGCACATTGCGCCACTTTTTCATTTTTCATGGCTTGTGAGGATCCCCTTCCAATAATTGTTCACCAAGGTTTGTAAACAAAAACTAGTCACCTTATTACCTATTGAAGATAAACTTTCTTTCTTTGTGTCCCTAATTCAATTTTAAGGGAGGACGTTGCAGATATGTTGGCTAAGCTCCACTTGTGACCCTAATGGAATGTAGATGTCAATTGTTAAACACCCTTAATGGTCCATTGTGAACCACATTTGTGTTAGTGGGTGCCCACTAACACTAACGTGGTCCATAATGGACCACTAAGGGTGTTTAATGAATGACATTTACAATCCATTAGGGCCATAGGTCGAGATTATCCAACATGTCTCCAATGTCTTCTTTTAAAATGGACCTTGGGAGACAAATAAGGAAACTTGGCATAATATATACTTGACCAAGTAAATGTTACAACTGAACATTACCCTCCTTCAAGAGAACTCTAGGACTTCTAAACCCAACAATAACAATACAACTTATAAGGAGGGTAATGTTTAGTTGTAACATTTACTTGGTCAGATGTACTTTATTCCAAATTTCCTTATTTGTGTCCCCAATTCAATTTTAAGTGAGGATGTTGGAGAAATGTTGGCTAAGCTCGACTTATGGCTCTAATGGACCGTAAATGTCAATCATTAAACACCTTTAGTGGTCCATTGTGGACCACATTTTTGTTAATGGGCACCCACTAACACAAATGTGGTCCACAATGGACCAGTAAGGGTGTTTAATAAATGACATTTATGGTCCATTAGGGCCACAGGTCAAGCTTAGCCAACATATCTCCAAAATCCTCCTTTAAAATTGACTTGGGGACACAAATAAAGGAAGTTGGCATAAAGTGTATTTGACCAAGTAAATGTTACATCTAAACATTACCCTCCTTCTGAGTTGTAATGTTATTGTTGGGTTTGGAAGTCTTAGAGTTCTATTGATCACAAGGTCTTAGTATTTAGTTAAATTGGACAAAAGACAAGGAAAAACGCTATCATAGAGGTTAAAATAGAGCACAGTTTGAACATGAATCGAACTTCCATAGAAGAGTTGGATCTTTGAGGGAGTTCTCTTTAGATGCTCATATCTACATACACACAAGAAATGGGTTGCATTGAGTGCAAACCTCTCTTATCGCATACAAAAGTTCAACCAAAATCCTAAACAAACTTCCCAATATGTGCATGAGAATGAGTTGGTAGCCTAGGAAATTACAATAAGAGAGGATATTTATGTTGAGGGGCAAAGTATGAGTCAAAGTGTTTAAACCAATGTTGTACATAAGCATGACCTCATGTAATCATCCATACTCCATCCCCAAAAAGGTTGTGTTATCCCCATTTTGTGGCATAACTAAGGAGATTATGTCTTGAGGCCCTCAGGTTGCAGATATGGAGTGTCGATAGACTACATGACCAACAATATCATTTGAAAATATGGAAACCCTTCTCACCACCACAGAAGTCGTAGATTTTCAAATGGAATCCACCACACCAATTTGATTTTGAGAGGCACTGGGCCTTGCTCCATGAGGTACAAGTCAAGTATTATGGTGAGTGCCATTTCAATATTTGAGGCATTTGAGTATGTTGTATCTTAGACTGCATTAGATTTCATGACATATACTTGGACATTGTGCCCTTTTCCCTGCCTCACCTTGGTGGTTGACATTGTGCCCTAGCAAGTGGTATTCCTTGGGGATGGGTTTTCTACTAGGAACTCCCTTGAAAATCCATCATACCATTCCTAACCATAATTACCATTGTTCATCACTTAAACCCCCCTGTTTCCTTATCTCGTGGGACTTTAGGGTGTATTTACCCAAGAAGGGGTTTTCCTTCATTCTATGGGAAGAAGGTGTTGAAGGCCCAGAGGGATTGTTGTTGGGTAAAATATAAAACCCTATGTATAAACCTTCCAGATGCTTCACCCAGGGATCCCCCAAGAAAGAAATGAAACGCTTATCTGTAAGAAAAGGGGGGGCCACAAGAACAATGATTAAGAATGCTTGAAGGGTTAAATGGAAGATAGAAGGTCTCATCATGAGACGACCTATCATGATCATGGATATTTAGTGGTATGAAATTACCACCCTCTGGTTACCAAGCCAGGGTAATGGATCTTAGTTGCATGGTTGAGAGAAAGGGGGTCTCATCACAAGCCATCCTTCTCATTTTCACTACGGATTTGTGAGTGACACTGTCATTATCTGGACAACACGCCAAGACAGTGGCCTTCAACTTTTCCCTAAATTTTGAAAGAAACAAAGAATGGAAAAACGATGGGCTTGGAAAAATTGCATTGCAAATGAAGGTGCCACACACCCTCTACAAAGGCACCCATGAATGAGACACTACAACCCCTTGTATGTCATAAACCCCATGCCCATTGCATCTTGACCCTTAATCGATTTATCCACTTTACATGGATTTGAGAGGGATCTCTTGGAAACACTCCTTGACCTAGGGAAAGATCTACCCAATAAGACACCTCGTCAATACTCCCATATCCAAGCTTGACAAGTCACATAATGTCTTTGAGCACTTAATTATTTGAAAGGGTAATCTTTGATGCACATGCTTAGGTGGCTCATTTATTGAATTGATTTACTTATAATGATATTTTTACTTGAGATCCTTGGAGCGCATGCTTATTTGTCTTTGCAGGACCTAGTTGGTGGACAGTTTTGGAGGAATAAGCCTAGCTTGGGATTCCATGGGGCTTGAATCCCACAAGTGGATGCCAAGGGCCCGCATGCTGGATGAGAGAGATGAAACTTTGTAGGCCTATAATATGACTTGAGAAACATAACATATCCCTTGCATGCCAAACGTTTTTCTTAGGAGAGTAAAATCGTCATCTTTAGGAGCATGACATCACCTAGGGGGCTAGGGTTTGGTGGTGAGCTTACCACTCATTGGCACATGGATGCTTCAAGGAGAATGAGGCTTTGACCATGAATACAGTGACTTGGATGCTTGACATGTGGCTTTGGGAAGACTAACTACACTCCTCCAACACCAACGACTTGCTCCTAGTGTCAAAACGTCCACTAAAGGGGTGACGTCACTTTCAATTCGGGTTTCTTTTTGTTTAAAAGTAAATTTTAAGTGAATTATTTAATATTATTTTGTAAAAGGGGAAATATTAGGGTTGTTGACCCCTAGTCTTTTGGTTTACCCTAATATTATGTGGACAAACTATTTTGGAGACATTTTCTATAAATAAAGATCATAAGATCTCATTTCATAATATAACTCTCCCATTGTGAGAAGTATTGGGCTGAAATTTTTGCTACTCTTGGTGATTTTGGTATTTATCTCTTGTGGAATGTCTTTTGATGAATGTATCTTGGTGAATATATGAGGATAAGTGATGTGAACTCCCTAAAGGCTTGCTCTCTTGAATCTTGGATGAATGTTCCATGGTAACTAGGGTTTGCTATTTCATTTTCTTAGATTAGATAAGGAAAAATCTACATATGCTATTTATTTCTTACTTACTTTGGTTATTGTTGGTGGAAACCCTAGGGAGGAGTATGCTATATACACCATCCATCATTGCTTCATCTCTTTGTTAACGTTTCAAGTCTTTCTTTTCGCAAGGGTTGCTAGGAGGAATATGAGTGTGTATACCCTCCTAGATTTACCCTAAGTTTGGTTGGCATACTGTAATGTCCCCCACCTCTTGATAAAGAGGTTGTGAGAGACTTAGTAGTCTAGTTGTCCCCACTAGAATATAGTCTCATGCATCATGGGGACCAAGACACCCTAAAGCATTTACCTAAGCACAATGTTATAATTGTAAGTTGACTTTGGGAGAAAAGGTAAAATGAAGAAAAGAAAAAGAAAAGTTGTGGAAAAGATAGGAGTTAACCCCAGGAGATGGTTAACTAACTCAACATAGAATTAGATCAGGGTATAAAAGAAAAGGAGGGCACATCTCTCACTCATTCTAGATTATTATTACTTTTGCATTGGGCTCTTGAGCACAAGGACGTTTTGAGGGTTTTGAGATTACAAACCCTAGAGATCAGCTCAGTGGTGAAATATTCCACCTATCTTGATCCAAGCTTGGTCTTGTGGGTGCAATATTCCTCCCACACCATTATACAGCAGGTACATGTCACATCCATCGGCAAGGAATAGACAGTGCACAACTTCAGGGGTTTTCCATCAAGGGGAGCGCACCATCTGAAGAAGAACAGTTTGATCTAGGAAGAGGAGATGGTTTTTGGCCTAAAGGATTTCTAGGTTTTCTCTATATGGCCTAGGGAATCCTTTCTAGCCCATTGTGGAGGAGGTTTATTTGTCATATGATTTATCAGAGCTTGGCACGAGTTGGAGAGAAGGAGGGCACACTGCAGAAAGATGTTTCATCCATTTGGATGGTCGGATATTCATCATTCGTTTTGAGACTTAACCAAGTGGTTTGTCTTTCCCCAATCTATTGTCCCAACCATTTTGGTAGAATTTGGAGGTCTCTAGGAGGGAGGCCGAAATATTGAGTATCTACGGCCATCTAGGAGGGTGCAACTTAGATAGAGGTTTCAACCATTTGGAGGGTCAGATCTTCATCATTCATCTTGAGACTTCACCAGGGGGTTTGTCTTGCCCTGATCTACTGTTCCAGCCATTTTGGTAGCATTTGGAGGTCTCTAGGAGGGAGGCTGAATTATTGAACATCTATAGCCATCTAGGAGGGCACAAATTAGCTAGGAGGATTGGATCTAGCTCTTGGAGGGAAAGAAATCAATCTTGTTTCTTTCACCAGTTCATTGCAGAGCCTTTAGAGGCTATTATCTTCAGTTTTGGACATTATTGTAGCAACTATTATTCCATCTTGGTTATTATTATGGTATTCTCCCAGATCTGCAGATCTATTGTATCAGGATCTCTTTATTATCTAAATAAAGGTTAGATATGAGGTTATTGGTTCTATATTGGTGTTTGTTGTTGTATCTTGTCTTTTTTTTATGCTATATGTTCAGATCTATAACTTCATGTAATGATCTTCTAAGCATAAACCCTAATGTGAAACTTCATGAAGTAAACCTGCAAACACACAAATCACAACAAATAAACAGTTAAACAATGCTTGTTTCCGGGAAAAAAATGGCTTCGAAACATTACAGTGGTATCAGAGTGTTAAATCCTCCCAACTTGTGGGGATTAGTTCATGCAGAAGTTCAATGGTATCTATATAGGATGGCGCGGAAGACAAACAAGTGAACCAGAGGCATAAATGGAGGGTTCAGGTGAGGACAATGATCCGCAGGTTTTAGCAGGTATAGAAAAGGAGCTAAAAAGCTTAATAGACAATAGACAGAGTACACTTGAGTTTCATTTATAGGAGAACCAAGAGACAATGCACAGAGGATAGGTGGAAATGAAGGAAACTTTGGAAAGAATAAATGCTAATCAGGAAAAAATTGCATCACTCCTGTTGCAGATGACACATGGTGGGAATGGCCCAAGAAATTATGCAAACAAGGAATCTAGTGGCTCCCATGGGGGGACTAGACATTATCATGACTAGGATATTCACTACCATGCAGAGGGACAGAGCTTTGGAAGAGGGTCCTCAAGGGGGGCATCACAGAGTAGGGTTACTCCTAGACCCTATATGCCTACATTTTTGGATGGCCAACCATAGGGTAACCACTTTAATGAATTATAAGACCACTTTGAGGAATATGCCAAGGAATATAAGGCCTTGAGTGCAGGATTCAAGAGATAGGTGACATTGGAATAATATTGTGGTATCAAATTCAAGGGTCAACCCAAAAACTATCACAGGAAGAACAATTAGTTGGAGCGTAGGGAAAGTAAAATGGAGATTCCATACTTTGATGGTTCTCCCAAGGTGTCTACGCAAACTTGGGTACATAAGTTAGCCACCTACTTGCAGCTTAACCCCATGAGGGAGATGAATTCCATCAATTTTTCCATCATGTACTTGTAGGGAAAATTTCATGATTGGTGGTACCATGGTTTGACCACCTTGGGTCATAACTGGATAACTACTTACACAGAGTTCACTCAGAGGCTTATGGACAGGTTTGATCAGGGAGATCTAGAGCTAAATTTCAGGGAACTCACACAACTCAGAAAAACTGGGTCACCAGAGATCTATATAGAGGAGTTTCAGAGGATAGCAGTGATGGTGCCAAATGTGTCTCAGGAGAGACTAATGATGCTCTTTACAGTGGGATTGATGGAACCCCTAAAAGTTTGGGTCAAGGATTTTAATCCTACCAACTTACACGAGGCCTTATGTAGGACTAGGGACTTGCTGGGATCTACAGCAAAAACCAAGTTTTCCCCTAGACCACCCATAAACTAGGGGGGTCGATATCAAAGGAGGGTTGACAGAGGAAAGGGAAGAATGGATGAGGCTACTAGGAGAGAATTAAGGAGGAAGAAATTATGCTTCACATGCAAAGAACCTTGGGAGCCAAGGCACAAATGTACAGGTAAGGGAAAGAGCCATTATATTGAGGTAATTTATGATGATAAGGAGGAGGACAATTTTGGCCATATCCAGAACATAGAAGAAAATCTACCTAGAGTGGACCCTACGGAAAATAAATAAGGGGAAGAAGTAGGTTCCGACCTTACAGCATAAAAGAATGTTACAATAGCATCCATTAGTGGGGTGCCTAAATTCAATACCTTCGGGATGAGAGGAGTGCTTCAGGGACAAAAGGTTTCAATACTCATTGATGGGGGAGATTCACACAACTTCGTAGATTCGGCCTTATTGAAAAGAAGGCATATACCTACAGTGGAGTTTGAGGGATTTTGTGTGGAGGTAGCAGGTGGGCGTACCATGCCTTGTGATAGGTACATTCTAGGGATGAATCTTACCTTGGGCAGGCATGACTTGGCACAGGAATTTTATGTGATGGACCTACCATATACTATTATCATTCTGGGAGTATAGGGGTTTAGCACATTGGGACCCATCACCACCAACTACAAAACCATGGAAATCCCCTTTAATGAAGAAAGTGGAAAAAAGGTGATGCTTAGAGGGATGGCAGGTAATACACCTAGATTGGTGACAACAAAGCGCATGGAAGATATTTTTAGAAGAAAGGACATTGTATACGCAACAGAGTGCAGAATCTCAGTACACGTATACAAGAAAGGACATCCTCGCTACTCACCGAATATTCAGAAAATCATTGACACACACAACAAGGTATTTGAACCAATCCCACCAGGAGCACCACCTGATAGAGGGTTTGAGCATATGATAGAATTGGAAGAGTGAGTGAAACCTGTCATTACTACTCCTTATAGACACCC
Organism: Picea engelmannii; assembly: GCA_009831015.1. Lineage (NCBI taxonomy): Eukaryota > Viridiplantae > Streptophyta > Pinopsida > Pinales > Pinaceae > Picea > Picea engelmannii. Next base: position 12,750 of record WSFP011472552.1, read on the forward strand.
AAAAATGTACAAGGAAAAAATTGAAAAGGCTATTAAAGAACTTTTACACCTAGGTCACATCAGGCCAAGTTCTAGTCCTTTTGCATCTTCAGTAGTGTTGGTCAAGAAGAAGGATGGACAATGCGCATGTGCATTGATTTCAGGGCACTGAACCAAAAGACCATCAAAAATAGGTATCCCATCCCTAGGATTAATGAGCTATTGGATGAGCTTCATGGGGTTGTTTACTTCACAAAAATAGACTTGCACTCTGGCTATCATCGGATCAAAATGAGGGAGAAAGATGTGCCAAAAACAACTTTCATATGTCATTATGGTCACTATGAATTTGTGGTTATGCCCTTTGGGCTAATTAATGTACCAGCCACCTTCCAATATTGTATGAACCACGTCCTCGACAAGGAGCTGAGGAAATTCTTCTTGGTATTCTTTGATGATTTGTTGATATATAGAAAAATGTGGGAGGGTCATCTTCATCATGTAGAGCAGATCTTAGCCATCATGGAAGGAAAGTCCTTGTATGCTAAAGAATCCAAATGTGAATTTGGTATGACAGAAGTTTTTTATTTGGGACATATCATTGGAGTGAAAGGAGTACAAGTGCATCAAGAGAAGATACAAGCCATACTTGACTGGCCAACACACAAGAATCTTATTGAATTGAAGGGATTTCTTGGCATATATTTCTACTACAGGAGGTTTGTAAAAGGATTCTCCCAACTTTGCGCACCATTGACAGATTTGACTAGAAAGGGCACATTTAAGTGGAGCCAAGAGGCACATGTAACTTTTGACAGGATGAAGAAGGTAATGAGCACTTGCCTGGTACTATCTTTACCAGATTTCACACAACCTTTCATATTGGAGTGTGATGCCTCATGAGAAGCAATTGGAGCAGTACCATTGCATAATAGGCACCCCATTGCCTATGAGAGAAAAAAACTGAGAGGTCATGAACTTCTCTATGCCATTTATGACAAGGAGATGTTAGCTATCATGCACGCATTGGCTAAATTCAGACAATACTTGGTTGGGGCCAAATTTTTTGTGAGGACAGATCACAATAGCCTCAAGTACTTTTTGGATCAGAAGGACTTAAATGAAAGACAACAAAAATGGGTTATCAAAATTCAGGCCCATGACTTTGACATTGAATCTGTCAAAGGGAAAAAAACATGGTGGCTGGTGCCTTATCTAGAAGACCCTCGGTCTATGCTATGACAGACATTTCAGTTGACGGGAAAGCGCAGCTTTTGGTGGAATATTCAAAAAACAGGTTTGCTTGTGAGTTAATGGATGGGAAGGTACATGATGATAATTTCAGTATTATGGATGATATCATATACAACAAGGGCCGAATCTTCCTAGTTCCTGAGATATCATTCAAAAGACGAGTATTACAAGCATGTCATGATGCACCATTGGCAGGGCATTAAGGGTTTGTCAAAACATACAGGAAGATAAGGGAGAGATTCACATGGAAAGGCATGAAGGAGGATGTGATGTGCTACATCAAGGAATGCTCCACCTTTTAGGAGAACAAGGATGAACACACTCATCTAACCGGTTTACTGCAACCACTCCCCATTCCAGAGCAGAAATGGGAAAGTATATCCATGGATTTCATTACAAGATTGCCCAAGGTCTAGGGCAAGGATTTCATTTTTGTGGTTTTGGATATATTAACCAAATTTGCTCATTTCTTCACCATTGCCACAGATTTTAGTGCTTCATAGGTTGCAAATTTATTCTTTAGAGAAATCCTCAGGTTGCATGGTTTACCCAAAACCATTGTGAGTGACGGGGACAACAGGTTCATGAGCACCTTTTGGTAGGAGCTATTCAGATTGGTAGGTACGACCTTGACCCCGAGTACTAGCTATCATCCTCAAACTGATGGCCAAACTGAGATAGTCAACAAATGAGTTGAAGGTTACCTTCAGAATTATGTTTTAGGACAACAAAAGGCATGGGTTAAGTGGATTCATTTGGGAGAGTATTGTTACAACACCACCTATCACATGTCTATTGTTATGTCACCTTTTAGGGCCTTATACAACTATGATCCCCTCACCTTTGTGGAGATTGTCTTCAGTGACAGTAGAGATCCTATGGCACGGGATTGGATTCAACAGAGTCATGATATACTCAGAGAGATTAAAGACCACCTACAAAAGGCACATAATCAACAAAAGGTAAAAGCAGATAAGCATAGAGTGGATCACACATTTGAGGTTGGTGACTTGGTATACTTGAGGCTACAATCATATAGACATGCATCTATTAAGAGGAGTGGCACATAAAATCTCCAACCCCACTTTTTTGGACCATACAGGGTAAACAAAAAGGTAGGGGCCATGGCATATGAGCTTGATCTACCTCAGGGAAGAAAAATACACAATGTCTTTCATGTATCATGCTTGAAGAGAGCCATAGGGAAGCACATCATTCCTATTGAAGAAATGTCACCTTTAGATGAGGAGGGGAAATTGATACTGCTTCCAAAGGAAGTATTATAAGTAAGGGAGAAGAGGACAAGGAAGAGGAGCATCAAGGAATACTTGATCAAGTGGAAGAACTTACCTATAGAAGATACTACTTGGGAAAGTGAACAGGTTCTTCAGGAGACAGGATCAAAATTGCTTGTGGGCAAGAAATTTCCAGTAGGGGAGATTGTAATGTTCCCCACCTCTTGATAAAGAGGTTGTGAGAGACTTAGTAGTCTAGTTGTCCCCACTAGAATATGTGATGTCACGTTCCCAAGAGTAGGCTAGCAGGGAGTGACTTAGTAGTCTATGTGTTCCCGTAGACTATAGTCAGGCACAAAAATGGAACAAGATGGAGAAATAAGGGTGAATTGATGGCTAAACAATGAATTAAGCCAAAATACTTAGGAAAAGTTACTTAAGCCTAAGTCAACGAATAATTAGAATGAAAAGGTGCTAAAGGGGGACTTAATTAATTAATTATTCACCTTAGGAGGAAAAGCGCCTAGCTTAAGTGAGGTCAATGGTGAATTAGATTGGGAATGGTATAAAGGGAGGAATTTGACCTAATTCCTCATTATGCATTGTTACGATTTGATGTTGAGAGTTCCCAGAGGAGGAAGAGAGTCGACCTTACTGTTTTGTGGATTTATGGAGGAAACCACCACCATTGATCAGTTTCGGTATTGAGAGACACACCCTATCCCATCCGAGATACCATCCATGTATTTCACTGAGCTATTCAGGAGTATCCAGTACAGTGTACACAGCTCAGCCAGTGAGGGCGCAAGTCATATTGAGGGTTTGTGGAGTTGCACGAGGTCTGAGCTCAAATTGTAGTTTCCTTCCGACCTAGTAGAGATCCAGCCACGACGCTTCTATTGAGCTATTTATCATCAGATTATGACTGTGAAATCTTGTAGAGTGATTCATCCAGTCATTTAGGGCGCAGCTCTTCCAGCAGTACATTTGGGGTTGCAGATGGAGCATCAGGTCAGATCCGGGGAAACCCTTCTGACCCAGTTCCGCATTTGGTGAGACTATCGTTTTGAGAACTATAGCAACATATTCCATTGGTGGAATCATTTGGGGCGCATCTAGTGTCCCAGGAGGTGCGCAAACCCCCCAAGGGTCCAGATCCAGTACCTCAGAGGTTAGATCTGATATCTGGCACTCATCCATTCCAGTCTAGAGGCCAAGGTGCTTCTATTGGAGTAGTTTTTGGCACATTCCGATGGTCTATCCTTCCGGACGATTTTTCCAGCTGGTAGCGGTTACTGTATTTCTCCGGAGTTGCATATTTCTGTCGACCCATCCATGCATGCATCAGATCTGCATTCATCTTTTGATCATAAGTATTTTTATGCTATTTGATTGTATTCCAGTGATGATCCATGAGATCTAGCTGACAATTATACTCTATATTTCCAGTGTGTTATTGTATTTCCATGCTTGAGTTGCATAATATATGTTATTGGGCAGTTGATGCTCTTTACTTCCGCATGCATCCTTTATACATTGTTTAAACCATAAATACACAACATGCACATGCAATAACCAACATGTACCTGAAATAACCAACATGCACATGCAATAACCATAAATATCTCAAACACACAACTGAAACACATCCAAAAACCCCCAGTGTATCAGATCTACAAGACATAACATTAGATCAGTAGAAAATATCTTGATCAACAGGATTAGGGATATTTCAATAGTATTAGAGCTTTAGTCCTGGCAGCCTGTGACTAAAGACAATGAATATAGAAGAAGAACCAGATGGTCGTGAACACGTAGGTGACGAATGTGTCACTTACAACAGACACAAGGAAAGAAGGGATAGGACTAACTTTCCTGCTTTCCCTCCCAGTTCAGAGGAAGAGGAAGAGGCACACAGAGAAGCAGAGAGAAGAGCAGAGCATGAGGTCGAGCGCGAAGCAGAGAGGAGGCTAGGTGACAGATATGAGAGACCAGAGGGCAGTGGTAAGGCCCCCATGGATCCACATGTAGCCTTCATGCAGGTTATCAATGATATGTGAGCTAGTCAGCGGACCATGTCTCAGTCCTTGGATTAGGTAGCAGATAGATTGGCTATGGTTGACATCCCAGGCACACAAGCCCCACATGCAACACAGGGGAACTCTGGGGTAGGCAGTAGACCCCAGTCACCCACTCGCACATACACCACTGCGAGTAGGATTCCACATCCGTTGTTTCCTAGTTTCCAGAGGGCACCCCCAATAGCAGCACAGAGACC
>ML878192.1:7020-17494 GCA_009831015.1 Picea engelmannii
TATATAAATCGGTCCACAGTGCCATCAAACTGTTTACGTACAAATATACAAACATTCGCAGGCTAGTGAAGCACCTCGATACAAAATTGGTGCCACTACACCAAAACGGGCTCAGCAGCCTATATACAAAATACAAAAATACATATAGCGACACTCAAGGTGCCTCTAGAGCACCACCTCCTGCCCCTCCCTCAGGCGGTGATCCCCCACCCACTACTGGTCCCTCTGGACCGGGAGGTAACTATCTGGTCATCGTAGCACCTGCTACTGCTGCTCGTTGCACCACGGCCTACCACATCGGTGGAACTCCCACACACTACTCCAGGATTCCCTCATCTTGGATGCACGACCACATGCCATCAGGAACGCCCTGTAGCACCGCCTCCAGGTGGTGGTGAATATCCTCAAAATCTCCCCCGGCCTCCGCCAGAGGAGAATGCGATGGCCCGACACCTGGGTCATCAAAATGGTGTCTCCTCGCTTATCTCTCATCATCAGCTAGTCTCGCCTCGACGTCCTCGCACCGACGTCTCTCTCCTACCCGCGGCCCTCCCTGCAACAGTCTCCTCGGCTCCTGGCGAGCTGGCACTCTCATCAGCTCAACCTCGCGCCCGTGAGGTCCCACATCTGCACATACAAACAACCAAACGATAGTATCAACATCTATACAAAATACATATGTCATGCTATCTCAAAAATCAACATATCAAACTCATAAACATACCTTGGTGATCAAACACCTCCCCTGGAGGTAACACCATGTCTGAATCACCCCGAAAGTCAACACCAGTGTATGGATACTGCAGTATAACCTGCGGCATCTATCGCCACACCTATGCCACCTTAGCCGTGAAAAAATGTCTGACCTCACCACCACCGTGGCGAACCAAAATCATCGACCACCGCCTCAGTCGTGGCTCTCGCGCCCCAGGAGCACCCAATAAAATCCTAGGGTGCAACATCGAAACCCTCTCCAAAAACCAGGCCACCAAGATGGACCCAAAGGAAAAATCCTTTGAGTTTATAGACTGACATCGGTGCAGCTGCCCTACCATCCTAGCATGTAGCTTCAGCCCCCAGGCAAAGTGCTCCTTGGCCAGTGCCCTCCCCATAGCCCTCAGCTGACCACCACTGATCCGCTGAGTCGCGAGGGACCCATACACCCTCACAATCATCGCTGCTACACAGTGATGAGCTAGAGCATCCATCACCCTGATACACACGACAGAGACCGACATGTAGTTCTCCCTCAAACAGTACCTATGGCCCAAGGTCATAAATGACACATCTGCAGGTAACACCGGCTCCACCAGTAGGGGCGTTCCCCAAAAAGGGAGCCCAGTCAAAAAGTATATGTCCTCCACCGCAGTGAAGGTGATCTGCTCTCCCCGCACCATAAAGCAATGCAGGTCTAGACTCCACATCTAGATCAGAAACTGCAGGAGATACTCCTGCATCCATATCAATAGGCACTCGATGAACTTCAACAGCCCACAGGCTGCCAAAGCGGCACAAACCCCCGGCTCCTCAATATCCACAGCATCCCTCAGCTGGGACTAATCCCGCTCTCGCCAGCCAACTGGCATCATGGAAAATGATCGCCTGCAACCACATAATACAGTCCAAGGTCAGCCATATTGACCATAAAAAACATTAAAAAATATAATTTTTACACCCGTCAGCCTTGCCCCCAAGGCGCGGTTGTTTAACCCACAGGCGCGCACATATGCGCGGCTATTTAAACCCACAGGCGCACACATATGCGCATTTGTTTACCCCACAGGTGCGCATGCAGGCACACCTGTCCATCCCACAGACACGCATACATGCAAGCCTGCCCACCCTATAGGGGTGCCTCCAAGCACCTCTGTCACAAACACAGGCGCGCATCACAGCACGCCTGTCCACTACACAGTCGTGCACGCATGCGCAATTGTGTAGTAAACAGGCGGGCATATCATGCACACCTTTGTCCCCCCTAAGGGTGCACCCATGCATGGCTATCTAAATAATAGGCTTGCATGCATACGTTCATATTTTCAGATCGCCCATGCACTGGGGGGCCCACACCCATAAAACCCCCTGTATGGCCCTCCGTACAAACCCTGCCCATAAATGGAAAACCTACTTCTATGCAGGACGATAAGACTACTAACCTAAAGCTTGCTGGTCCTGAACAGGCTACCTCGTTCTCCTGAAAAATCCAAATCTCCTCTGAATACCTCTCGTCCAGTCACTCTAGCAGCAAGTACAAATGAGGTGACAATGTGGGCCCTACCACTATATATAAGCCTTTCTGCCAAACTTCCAATCACCATTTCGGGAGCTCCAGGTGTCCTTTTTTCGATCCGTCTTCAGCCACGGGATCAGCATCTCATCATCTACATCAAGACATTCCCTGGGCCACTTTTTATCCTTGGCCCCAGGGGCACACTTTTTTCATACCCTATCTAGGTATGCATGTTCATGTTCAAAATTATCAAATAGATGCTTGTATGTTCAATTCTCTTTAGATATTGTTCACGTCGGGTATTTGGTTTTCATGTGTGCAGGTATTGGGTCATCATACATCAACACAACCCCTTTAGGTATATAATCAACACTGGCATGTAATCATTCCCTCTGAATATCAACTGCATCTCCAGTCACACCCTCTGACATTTGCCTCTAGGATCCCCATCTTCGGCTCTGCAGTACCGACACCTCCATTGCATATTAGGTACTATCACCTGGTAGCACTCTCCCCCACATGAGTTGTCCCATTCATAGCACCCTTTTTCACTTTGACACTCATGTTTTTTTTCAACCCTTTAGGGATGGGAGTCCCGATAGTCTTACATCATGTCGCGAATCAACCACATACTCATTCTCCTCATTTTTCTATCTTTCCCACTGGACTCCCAGATTATCTCTTCAAGGTTCTATTTTGACTGCACCTCCGTAGTATCATAAACCCTCCATTTCATCCACAATCAGTTTCCCTCTCTGCAAATTTCCCTCCATTTCACCTACCTCATATAGAAACCCACCCATGGTACCCCCACCCTCCACCAGTTCTCCAAGCAAATTGCGCCCTAACCGGCCCAACCATATTGAATTGGAGCACTCGTTTCTGTATTTGTACACTCATCCCAAATTATTCTTTGCTTATTTGGTACATTGTAAAAATCCTTTGTTTCCAGCATTTACATATATTTTTGTTGTCACCTTTGACAACCTTATGCCCTTTTTGGCAAGTGCAACCCATGTCGCCCTTGGTTGGGGCACTCCTTATCATCTACCCTTGTTGACATCTTCCATATACTCCAAGTATCCCACAGGCCACATACCTATGCCCTCTGAGTTTGTTCACTTTGTCCCGCCTCTGGCACAACTTATCCCATGTCTTGTTGTCCCCCTGACACTCGACCTAGTTGAACGGTTGCGGCTACTTATACTTCACACATACCCCCAACCAAGGGCAGTCTTGAGTATCCATACATCTTGATTTTGTCCATGTACCTCCTCAGTTCCTAACCTCACCTAGTAGATTTCACGAAGCCCTTTTCTTCTCGTTGTCGCATCCATCAGCATAGTTTCCAGAAGGGCGACAATATCTTGACTCTCATTACCTTTCCAATGAGAGGTCTCAGACGGCACAGGGAGAACCACAATTTCTCCTTGCTGTCGTTGACCCCCGCAACATTCGAATTCAACACTTTCTCATGTTACGGTGGGTCTTACTTTGCGACTATTGCAGTTATTTCTTATATTTTCCGAAGACCTCTGAACTTGGTTGGGCTGTCAATGCCTACAAAATCCATGATATTTCTTACAAATGTCACTGCCTACTATTCAGAGTATGTTCCTCCAAATAATTGTCTTTTTCCTTTATCGCCACCACCCCCGAGGGTGCTGTAGTTGTCTATATCAACACACCATTCCTTTTTGAGTTACATGACACGAGCATGGGGCATGCCCACCTCGTTTGTACATAGTTTATTTTAACACACCTTATGGAAGGTTGGGTTCTACAGGTTCCTTTCTCCCTCCAATGGGTAACTCTTGACAATCCCACTATCTCTCTCTCTTACAATGACACTCTCGGTAGAAGAAACATTGATGAATTTTGGCTATACGTATGCTCCTAACCTCATCCATCAGGGGGCATCTGTTATCATTGAAATTTCGTCCACAAATGGTTACAAGAATCCAGCATTATCAAATAGTTATGAGGTCACCCATGGACCAAAATTACCACAAAATCATTTCCAAAAGGTCCAAAACTATACAACCAATGATAAAATTAAAGTACGTTATGACTACACAGGGCGCGCGCGCACATGCATAAAACAGAAACACTAAAAAAGCGCACATGCACCTGATGCGCGACTGTGGTCGCTAAAAGCCATGCACATCTAAGAACGACACATTTATGAGATTGGTCGGCCTCCCACCCACTTCTGGTTCATCTTCCAAGTTGATTTGACACTCAAATCTCGACTGGATCTGACAGGGTGGCTGGTCAAAGACCTAAAAATGCCCTAATTAGCCTCTTTTCACACTACAAGTTGGTTGCACAATACCTCAAAGAGGTGCTATAAAACAAGGCCATGGGTGCACTTCATTTTCAAGGAATTCAATAGCAAAGTTATGCTACTACTATTCTCTTGAGGAATCCTCTATTCTCATCAAGAGTATACTAGCACCATTACTTTAGGCAATCCATCTCACCCCTTGAGTGGATTAGCTTGGAATTATTTCACCATTTTCATTCAAAGTTGTAAGAAGAGATTATTTGTGAGGGTCCAAGAGCCCTCCTTTGGAGGAAGAAGGGACTCATAATCCTCTTTCTTCTTGGTGTTTTCTTTCACTAATATAAACCTTACCATTGGTGACATGAGTCTTATTGGTTTTTTTTTTCTTATGTCCCTATGCTCACTAGTTTAGTTGTTATTTTATTTCTTAGTTTAATTATTAGTTGTTCTTTTATATTTCTTTCTCTAACCCTTTTCCTTACAGCTGTCCTGCTTAGCAAACCCAACTAAGCTTGCAAGCACCTCTGTTTTGCTCATCTAGGTGGCAAAAGAGGCACAACACTTCCTTTCGGCAATTTGGGAGAGTCTTCACTCTCGATATCCTAGTAAACAAATCCCCAATGGCTTCTGGATCTTCACCACGTGTCACTCCCGATCCAACGGTCGGAATGATTTTAGGATTTTCATTTCGGGACTTTCGATGACTTCTCGCCAATCTCTTGGTGACCAAGACTTTGGTTGCTCGGATTTGTTGCCACCTGTCCTTTGAGATGAATGGTCCTGATGCTTTCAGGACTTTGACGAGTCCTCTCCTCTTTGCTTTTATGAGGGCTAAACATCGTACACCTTCTCCCGGATACAACAACTATCGGTCCTCTGCGCTAGATCTGATGGTTTTCGGCTATCTGCGTTAGTTCTGATGCTCCAGATCTATTCTTCGTGCACACTTTCTTGCTGTTGTTTGGACATAAGTTTCGACAGTCCATATCCAATATTCTATAGCTAATCCAACAACAGTTGTAGCTCCCTCCTGAGCTTGCGCTTCTTCCTTTCCCTTAGGAGAATTTCGATGCTTGAAGGTCTCGGCCTTCGATGCTTCTCTTGCGAGCCCAGTTCCTTTGGATTTCATCTGCATTATAGAAATGCTTCCCCTCCTGAGCTTTGTCAACTCAGAAACCTCGAAATTTCTCTCTACCTCTGCTCCTTTTTGTTGGAACTATGTGCGCAAAGGCACTATTCCTCCCGATCTTAAGAACTTGAGACAAATTTGTGCTCGCACGCTCCTTTTTCTACTGAGTTTTTGAATAACTCAATTTGAAGCATTTCTTGCAAATAAATGCTTCACGCCCTCCTAGAACTCTTCTGCTTGATGCACACCTTGCAGAGCCTACAAAGTGTTCAACAACTCTATAAGTGTCTCTCCTCGACACTTCTTCTCTCTGAACTCGAAATAGATTCCCTCATGTGCACTCTATGCACACGGTCAATGCCCTCCTGGTAGAGCTTTACAGAACCTTCAGTAGTTCTGTGTCTTCCTTTGCACAATTTTCACCTCAAGAGCATTCAGTAACTGTAAGGCTTCTCTTGATTTTGTAAATTCTTCTGGTGTTCTCACCTGGCATGTTCTCCTCTAATCTCAATCAAGAGAATTTAGATGCGCACTCCTTGCGTTGGCTACAGAACGTCATATGTTTTGTTGTGTACTCCTTGCATAGCCTAAAGAACCGAGATAGAAATCAACAAACTCACAAACAGATAGTAAAATCTATATATCACCTGTGTCTACAACATTCATTCATGAAACATAAACACATGAACAACAATATGCAGGAAAAACTTCTTTTCTATTAATCTTTGTGTATCTATAAAGATGATTTACAAAGGCTAGACTGTAACAAGTCTCAGCTCTCTCTCCCTCTCTTGAGATCTCTCTACCTGAGAACTCTTCTATTCTGACCCTCTACTCTGAGTCCTATCATTCCTTAATGACCCCCCCTTTCAAAACGAGGGCTCCATGAGCTTATCCTCTTCACCGTCTTAGTGCCATCACTTTCTCTGGTGTGGCACAGTACTTCTATGGCTACATTACATAAATGGATGCCCATCCCTGACTACGTCCTAGGCTTGTTGTAGGCTACCATTTAAGGAAACCTCAACCACTACCTTTACAGAGGCGTGCCCTGACATTAAAAGCCTTACAACACAAATCCCCAAATGGGATCTGACTTCATAATTTTGAAAAAATGAGAGGGTTGTGCCTCTCTCCTCCATGAATGGACGATGGATGTGTTGGCTGGTTGGTTCGTTGCTGGTGCTTTTGTTGAGTTGGAGCGATGCTCCTGCATCAAACAACAAGAAAAGAATCAGTGAAGGATTAAAATACTAAAACATTTGCAAGGAATTTGAAGTCTTTAAAAACTATCAATAATAATAATAATAATAATATAAGTTATTATTGTTAATTTAAATAAAGAGGTGCAATGGTTTAAACAAAGGGACACAATGCTTCAAATATCACACCAATTGGGAGACTATATAAGGAATAAATAACGGTGAAGAAGAAAGTGTCTCTGTAGTCCAGATCAGAAGATCAAAAGAAGAAGCAGAGTCCAAGAAGGAAAGTTGATGATACTTATGCAGTGGGGGTGGAAGGTGTTAGAAAAACATGACTGTGGAGCAATAAAATAAAACAAATGCGGAAACAAAACACAGAAGATACATAATACAATAGAGACATAGATTTATGTGATTCACCCAGTGTGGGATACTTCCACCAGAGAAATTGTCAGGTCCTTCCTTTATTATTATCCAGTGTATGAAGGGATACAACCTACAACAAACCTGTTGTAACTGCCTCTTCTTTCTCTCACAGTCTCCTATCCCAGAATACAATATTTTCCATCAATCATAGCCGCAATAAATTTCCCTCATAAAAGAGGGTTGCCTTCTAGGGAAAAAAACCCTAACATAATCTCTACTGTTAGATCTGCAACCTTATAATGAACGGTCCAGATTTACAATGAAATTACAATATACATTTACAAGGCAATTTTTTTCTCTAGGGGCCTGCTTGACCCCAGACCCCCCAGACCCCGCAGAGGCGGTACCCCACCTCTACACTCCCCCACATGGAAGAGTGTACATACTTTTGGGGTGTAAATATTGCATGGGGTATAAACATGGCTGAAAGTAAAAGACCTCTGAATCAGGAAGATAATCAGGCTCCACAACCAACAATCTCCCACTTGGAAACTGATCTCAACAACTTCGTTGTTGTTGTATATGCTGGACTCCAAACCTTCTTGGACCTGGAAAATTCCTCATCTTCATCTTCATTCTTGAAGACCAACTAAAATTGAGCAGGAACTCAGTTTCTCCCTGGTTACTCCCTTTGTTAACATGTCTGCAGAATTTTGTCTAGTGTGTATCTTTTCCAACTTCAAATATCCATCTTCCAAGGTGGATCGTATGAAGTGGTACCTCAATTGTATATTCTTAGTCTTTGAATGGAAGGCTGAGTTCTTTGCAAGATTAATGGCACTCTCACTGTCACAGTACAACCTGTTATTCTCTTGCTTCTTTCCCAATTCCTCCATAAACCTTTGTAATCAAATCATCTCTTGACTAGCCTCTGTAGTAGCAACATACTTTGCCTCTATTGTTGAAAGTGCAACAACCTTTTGCCGTTTTGAAATCTAACTTATTGTTGTTCCACCTATAGTAAACACATACCCTGTGGTACTCCTCTTGCTTTATTTATCACCTGCCATATCTGAATCAATATATCCTTGTAGAACAATTTATAAACCTTGAAAACATAATGCATGATTAGCAGTACCTCTCAACTATCTGAGAATCCACTTTACTACCTCCCAATGTTCTTTACCTAGATTGTTCATATATCTGCTCACAACTCCCACTACATGTGCAATATCTGGTCTTGTGCAAACCATTGCATACATCAAGCTGCCAACTATTAATGAATATGGGACCCTGGACATGTATTCTATCTCATCTTGTGTCTTGGGAAACATTTTCTTAGTTAATTTGAAATGGATGGCCAAAGGTGTACTGACTGGTTTTTCACTCTGCATTGTAAACCTCTCCAACATCTTCTTTGTGTACTCACCCTGAGACAATGTCGATTTGTGATTTTTTATGTCTTTTGTTATTCTCATACCAAGGATTTTCTTTCCAGCACCCAAATCCTTCATCGCAAATGAATTGGCTAATTTCTTCTTGAGCACATTTATATCCTTCATATTAGACCCTGCAACAAGCATGTCATCTACATACAATAGCAAGATAATAAATCTTTCATTTTCTATCTTTTTAAAATAAACACAGTGATCAGAATGACATCTACTATAACCTTGTTCTGTCATAAACCTATCAAACTTTAGATACCACCACCTTGGAGCTTTCTTTAGGCCATATAATCTCTTCTTCAACCTGCATACCAAATTCTCCTTCCCTTTGACCTCATTCCCCTGTGGCTACTACATATAAATCTCTTCCTCCAAATCCCCATGGAGAAAAGTTGTTTTTACATCTAATTGTTCAAGATGCAAATCTTCTACTGCCACAAGACTTAAAATAGTCCTAATTGAAGTCATTTTAACAACAGGAGAAAATATTTCATCAAAATCTATACCTTTCTTTTGTGAAAACCCCTTTACAACAAGTCTAGCCATGTACCTCTTTTCTCCTCCATCTTCTTCCTTCAACTTGTAAACCCATTTATTCTGCAATGCTCTTTTTCCTGCAGGCAACTGAACCAAGTCCCAAGTATGGTTATTTACCAAGGAATCCATTTCCTCTTTCATGCTTTGCTCCCACTTCCTTTTGGTGTCTACCTGCATTGCCTCTTCATAACATTCTGTTTCACCAGAATCAGTCAATAATAAATAATACAATGAAGGAGAGTATCGTTCAGGGGGTATACTTAACCTGGTAGATTTTCTAACAACACTTGCAGGTGTTTGAGGTACCTGCTACTCCTATTGTTGTACATTTTGATTTTCTGGTTCCTTTGGAATTTCCTTTTCAGTGATCTCATCAAGCACTGTGTATTCTTGTTTTTCTTTTTCCTGTTTCTTTCCCTACAACTCACCTTTGTACATGAACTTCTCATTGAATATGACATCTCTACTCCTAATGATTTTGTTATTTTCATAATCCCATAAGAAATAACCAAAATCATTAACACCATATCCAATAAAGGTACACTTCTTGGATTTTCCTTCAAGCTTTGTTCTATTTTCTTTATCAATATGGACAAATGATTCACAACCGAAAGTTTTCAAAAAAGAATAGTTTACCTTTTTTCCTGTCCATTCCTCCTCTATAATTCTACCATCCAAAGAGCTTGAAGGTCCTCTATTTATTAAGTAAATAGCAGTATCTACAACATCTGCCCAAAACTATAAGGGAAAACTAGCATGCAATCTCATACTCCTTGCACACTCCATGATTGCCTTGTTCATCCTTTCTGACACACCATTTTCTTGTGGTGTTCTTGGAACTGTCTTCTCTCTACGAATCCCATGGTACGAACCGTAATCATCAAACTCCTTGCTGCAATATTCACCTCCACTATCTAATTTGAGACACTTCAAAAAATTTCGTGTCTCATTCTCAACTAAAGCTTTCCATTTCTTAAAAGTATCAAAAACATCAATTTTTTGTCGAATGCAATAAACCCAAGTTTTTCTAGTTGCATCATCAATAAAAGTAGAATAATAATGAGATCCACCAAGAGATGATACCTGAGCTAGTCCCCATACATCTGTATGCACAAGATCTAACCTTTCATTCTTCTTTTCTTTTCCGACTCTGAGAAATCCGACTCTCTTTTGTTTTCCATAAACACAATGCTCACAGAAGTCCAAATCAATTTGTTTAAGATATGGCAGCAAATTTATTTTGTGAAGTATCTGCATCCCCTTCTCACTCAT
>ML878193.1:7004-17494 GCA_009831015.1 Picea engelmannii
CATACCCAACAAAACAAATGGGGAAAATCCTTTTGAGTTAGTCGAGAGTGGCCATATTTGTAAATCACATGTTGCGATTCAGACCCCATAGAAGGGTATTGTGTAAAAGTGATAATTGTTGATATAACTTCTTTTCTTTTGGCACATGTTGATATTGTTAGGCCTTGTGAGGTAGTTTGGGTAAGGGTTTCTTATTTTAAGTCCAATGGACATGAAACTTAATGTAATGACTTTTGGGAACCAAAAGTCTTTTCAATTGGGAGGCGTGATCCGGATGGATCTAGGGAACATCAAAGAAGTTTCAAAAGTTTTTCAGAACGCACAGAAGCGACCCAGGGCGCTCATAATGGCTTCAACAGACAGAAAAAGGGAAAAAATCAAAGTTCCTAAAACTCCATTAAAAAAATATGATCACGAATAGCGCGTCGCAAGATTTCCAACGGCGCAAACGACTCATCAAACAGAGTTACAGATCAAAAGTTATAAGTGGTCAAAGTTCAATCAAACTTGGTCAAACAGGGAAAAGTCAAAGTGACACGTGGCACCACTGCAAGGGTGACACATGGCACAGCTAGTTGGAAAGATGACGTGGCATGGCAGACACATGGACACGTTTGGTGATGACACATGTCAACTTCATTGGCGAATCATATTGTGACAAGTGGCAGTTTTGGTGGACCAATTATATGGTGCCACGTGGCCCAGTCATGGGCTGCCACGTGGTACCCCTCCTATGGATGGAATGTGCAAAATATTATTTGACACCCCAAGAGTCGACCTTGTGACCTGCAATAGCCCAAATGCCACACACTCATGTGCTAACCACTACACCACACGTTGATTCTTATTTGCATTATGTTTTTAATATTATTTAAAGGTTGAATATTATGCAAGGCGCCAAAGGGAGGGGCTAGGCCTTCAGCCCAACCCCTGTTCACATGCACCAGCGCCACATGACCATACTACTCCGCCCATCTAGGGGCTTAATCCAACCAACCTCCAAATATAGCATATTTCGCTATATTTAGAACTATCCGCTAGTTTAAACCACCGCTAAACCTTCGCCAGAATTAGCAGAGCGCACCAACAATATGCTAAAATGGAGAGTCTGTGGGATTTGACCCTGGAACCTCTCCAACATCATATACCTTAACTTAGCCTTCATAACCAATGCGCCCAACCACTTCATTATGCCATACTTGCCCGCAAACTACTATATAAGGAGGGATCCGATTCTGAGTTGAAAACAACGTGTGCATTCGGAGGCACACACCAGTGCATGGAGCACGAGAGTGGAGCACGCCTGTACGACCCGTATGGCCTATACAGAATCCGTACGACCTGTATGGATTTTGACACGCAAATCGAGGCAAGGGTGCCTCTTGGGTCCAGAAAGTGACCGACTCGGATCGAGATGTGGAGACAGTGATTTTAGGTAAAATGACGCCACGAACGTAGTGGTGATGTTAGTTTCCTGATCTGAGAAAAACTTTAGCAACTTAATTCCAGAATGAGTCATTTATTACAGATGTCGTGGCACGGTAACTGAGACAGAGGTGTCTCTTGAGCCTGAAAGTGTCTGACTCGAATGGAGACGATTTGACAGTCATTTTTGGGTAATTCGACGATGCGAATTCAATGAAGATGTCTGTTTTTGCACCAGAGCTTCATATCAACAAGCTAAGTGTTGGAGAAGCCAATGTAAGCATGCTTTTCATTATGTTGTTTTGTCATTAATTGTTGCAGCATAACATGCGTTTTATAGGTCTGAAGGAGTAGAGAGAAGCTGCAGCAAGTCAGCAAGATCAAATTATTCCTTCTATCTATTTGTTTCTTATCTTCCTTTCACATCAAATCAATCAGTTATATGTGACAGAGAAATTGTGGCACTTGCATGACAAGTGGCCAACGAAGCAGTTCTGATTCTCGTGGGTTCCGAGATCTTTTGTACGGGCTGCATATTTATGTTTTGGATCTGAGCAACAGATCTAAGGCTTTTATGGCTCCATGTTGATGGGGGTCATATTTTATTCTTCATCTTTTTATTTATTGAGTATGTGGGAATGATGTCCATGTCAACATCATGGATGCCTCATGAGTATGAGAACTTGTGAAGCTGATACATTCCTGATCACATTCCGTTCTCTTGTTGTCGTCACCGAAGAGGGACTTTGGCCTTACAAATTGTAAATAAGAGACATCATTACATCGAGAAGAATAAAGCGGTCAGGCTTTGGAGCATGGCCCGGAGAGGTAGCCCACTGCAAGGGTGAACTCCATTATCAAGTGAAGTGTCTTATCCATTATGTGTATTATGTTCTTATGTTGTTTTTTCCATGATTTTCCGCACATAGGATGTTAAAGGCAAGCATGACATATTGCACATAAGGAAGACTAAAGAGGTTTTCATTCACTTCGAATTCAAGCACATAAGACTTCAACTTTACCTTTTATTGCAAATCGCTCAAGTAAACGATCTATTACTGACCCTTTTGAAGGAGTGACAGAACAACCAATTATTGGAAACTTATTGCTCTCAGGTTCAGATCAATTCGTGACTTGCAAGACAAAATTGTCAAAATCACACCTGGCGAGGGGAAGCGTCCACTTGGAATATTCAAGGACAAATTCGCTGAGGAAATGAACTTTCCAACACTGTTCTATGGAGATCCACGTGGCACTGATATTACAGAACGATTCAATTATCATAAAATAGTCTGATGGGAGCTACTACATTCAAGCGATTACTTCTCCTGTCGCATAACAAATTTGTTTTTCAAAACAATGCGCATAATAATAGAGCAAGTTATGTCCTGCATGTGGGTCTGAATAAGAAAAGGCCAATTACAAGGAAGAAAGTTGTTGGCCAAGGATGTGAAGTACAAAGTAAACCTAGAAAAAATTCTGAAATCTGATATTGGATACATAGATTTCAATAACATCCACACCTCTCCTAACTATTTGCAACAAACCAAAAACAAAAAAATTTGCAATGATCCGGCAATTGGGGCTGCCAACATTTTTCATCACATTTACAAGTGTAGAGAATTGTTGGGATCCATTGGTGGCTGTCGTTTCTGACCTGCATAGTAACAGGGAACGTAAAAAAAAAACGATACACTGGAAAATAACGACATTGACTACCTCATAAGAAAAGACCCGGTGACATGTACTCGATACTATAGACATAAAATAAATGCTTTGAGACAATTGATATGCCATGATGAAACATTTTTCGAAAAAATATCGGACTACTTTTTTGTGACTGAATTCTAGAATAGGGGAAATGAGCATGACCACGCATTGTTGTGGATAGAGGGTGCACCGGTCTATGTAGCTAATAAGAATTCAGAGATCGAACAATTTGTGGATAAATACATAACATGCAATATAGATCATTTGGAACTAGACCTTGCGAAAGTCCATAGACATTACCATACAAGAAGTTGTAGAAAACGAAAAAGCTCGCATTGCAGAGACAACTTTCCTGTTCCGCCGATGAGAGATACAAGAATCATAGAGCCAGTTAGTTTAGAGGACATGTTGTTGTTGAGAAATCTAAATCCTTGTTCGCATTTCTATAACAAGGAGGATTTGACAAAATGATGAGCTTTGATGCCTTCTTGACACAGGTAAATCTATCAGAAGATGAGTACATCCAAGTCATACAAATAACGCTTAGGCAACCAACACTTTTCCTTAAACGAAAACTCTCCCATATTTGGAACAACAGTTTCTCCAAGGACATGCCAGTTATGTGGAAAGCAAATACAGATGCACAGTACATGCTGAATGCATATGATGAAGCATCCTACTGTACCTCGTATATGACAAAGATTGACAAATCTATGACATATGCATTCAGAAAAATATGCAAAGAACATGAAAGAAGTCATATTGATGCCATACAAATGATACACACCCTTGGCAATACATTGCTTAGTCTTCAACAAATGTCTGCTCAGCAAGCAGTTCACATTGCCCTTTCTGTGCCCCTAACTTGTAGTTCAAGAAAATGTGTCTTCATAAACACATCTCCACTTGAAAAATGCACATTTATGCTTAAACCACCGGTTTTGCAGCAACAAGAACCTGACAATTCAGAGGACGTCATATGTCACTCTATTATTGATTATTACATCCATCGTCCATCTCCTATTAGGCATATCTGCTTAGCAGAATTCATATCGCATTACAAAAAAAATGGTACACCCATATAAAAAAGAAAAAAACCCTCTGTTATACGGTTTGTCAAATACAATAAACATTGTGACTATGAAAACTATTATAGAGAAAAATTGTTGCTGTAAGTTCCGTTCCATGAAAACGAAGAGACATTAATACATAACTTCTCTACATGGGAGACTGTGTATGTTGCCTTTGAGACTATAGTGCATATCAATGAAGCTAGATTTACCTACAATGTTAATCCAACATGGGGCGATCTAGAAGTTACACTTAATGACCTAGAAAACCTTGGCGATCATGATGAGACATTCAGAAACCCAAAAACAACCAAAACTCCTTCTGAGTCCTATGACTTACAAGCAGATTTTCCTCATCCTCCAGCGACTGAAAGTGAAAAATGTATCAACCTTGGTTTTCAAGTTACAAAACATCCTTTCCTGATTGAAAATAATGAATACCACAAAATAAGACGTCTGTTGAATCGCAAACAACAAACAATTGTAAAGGACATTGCCCTTAAAAAATGGTTGAACATGAACAGTCCTGTAAACGTGTTCCTTACAGGTGGAGCAGGAACAGACAAGACATTCACAGCTAAAGCATTGTTCCAAATGATTATACGAATCTATGATTCAAATAATTGCTCTGATCCTAAGAAACCAAAGGGCCTAATAGTTGCATACACAGGAAAAGCTACATACAATGCTGGTGGAACAACAGTCCACTCTGCATTTTTAATGCCTTTTAACAAGTCACAGTTTCTTCCACTTAGCAAGGAAATGTTGGATACATTATCTAAGCTTTACGAGGAACTCCAACTTGTCTTTATAGATGAAGCATCTTTGATTAGAAGTTGGTTCTTGTATTCCATTGATAGTCGGCTAAGAAACATAAAACATGTACAAACCAAATACTTTGGAAACATTGACATGATCTTCTGTGGTGATCTTTACCAGGAACAACCCATCCAAGATTCTTTGATATTTGAACAACATATCGTTAACATGGAAACAGTGACCCATGACTTCTAGAGATACAATATTAAATTCTTTGAGTTGCATACTACAATGTGCGAGATAGATGAAACATTCATTGCAATTCTGAATAGAATGCGCACAAACAGCCAAACATATGATGACTTGACCTCTATCAATTTGAGGTGCTTACGACCTTCACCAACAGATCCAACGTTCCCTTACCTGTTGTACAAAAATAAGGATGTTGCAAAGCATAATAGCCACATGTTATCGCTCATGCATGGCGATGACATCATCATCAATTCGATTGACTTGGAAGAAGACAACCATGGAAATGTCCCACGTCATGAACATTCAGTCACTTTACCTTTGCACCTTGCACTGAAATTAGAAATGCTAGTTGAAATATATGCCTGTAACTATGATTCACAGGATGGCTTGGTGAATGGTGCAGATAGAATACTGAAAGGCTATACGAAGACAGAAAACGTAGATGTCCTTTGGATTAAGTTCCATGAATCGCATATAGGCAAGCGACAAGCAAGCAAGTTGTCTTATCTATATAATTCAAACACTGCAAGCGATTGGACTCGTATTTTGCGAATATCAAAGCCAATATCGACATCAACAAGGACAGGTCGACTGAAGATTCGCAAACAGTTTCCGATTAAACTTGCATGTGTACGTACAATCCACAGATCACAAGGACTAAAACTTGATAATGTTGCATTTCAGCCTGCTGGAATTCAGATACATGGACTTGTATAGACAACATTGTCCAGTGTAAGAAGCATAGACTCCTTGTATTTACTAAGTCCTCTGACAAAATATAACTTCAAAATGAAACATAAAGTTGATATTGAGATGGAACGACTGAGGACCACCGTAAAATGGAAACTGCATTATGATTACCAATCCATACAAACAAATTCATCTGTATCAATTCTCTCTCTTAACACACGCAACTTAAATGCACACATGGATGATATACTGAATGACTATTATTTAATGCAATCTGATATTTTGTGCTTGCAGGAAACACACATGACATTATGCATGCAGAACAAACAATTCCCAAATCACAATTTCATATCAAGTTATATTACACATGGGGTGATGATACTGGTGAAAAAACATATACCAATTTTGGACCACATACATATCGAAGAAAAGAATGTTGAACTGGTGCTTGCCAAGAAATTTTCCCTTGGAACTGAAGTTGCAATACTAAATCTGTACGTTGCTCCCCATGCAACATTCTCCAACATAGTAAATGTTATTTCCAATGCATTGGACCATTTCCATTTGAACGGATCCATTGTACTTGTAGGAAACTTCAATATTGACATGCTACAAAATACTGGCAGAACAAAAGAATTGCAAAACTAAATGTGAAAATACAGTTTGCGGTTTCTTCTGAACAACACAGCCCATCTGCAAAACACACTTATTGACCATGTCTGGTCCAATGTGCCCATTTCTCAATACAGTATGTTTTTCTAAGACACATATTGGTTTGATCACGATACAATTGGTATTGAACTTGAATTATGACATATACATCAAACTTATTGCAAACTCATATTTATATGTTTCAAAGAATATATGTATCCCTGATTTCTACACATAGCGTTCTAGTGAGCATACATACGGTCTTCTACTCTAATTATAAAATATACATTGTGCAAAATAAAATAAAATAAGGTACATCCTCAAAAAAACTATTTGTGACTCTATTCATCTTATTCAATTATTATTTGTGTATATATGTACATAGTAGTTGCATTTTTCTTAACATCTGAGCTTATGTTCATATCCCTTTTGTTTTGTACTTTTGTTGATAGAAACAGAAAGGAAAACTAGAAGGCGCAAAGAAATCCTACCCAGACATGTACACGAATTAATGCAAAGGTGCATTCTTTTTCTGCCTGTGTTCCATAGTAAACAATTTTTCCTTTACTTTCTCTGAATTTGTCAAACTTGTTTGCAGGTATGTTTTTTTTTTTTTTTCTTGCGCCGAGAAGCCGCTACGCTGCACGTCCACCATCCAGCAGAACTGCAATGTTGAGACAACCATCCCGCAAGTCCATTTGTCAATATGTATATCGCCCAACTATAATTTCTATTTGCAGGACATAGAACATTAGAGGCACAGTGTGTAGCTCGCAAGTGCACAATCCAAATAAGTGGCTAAGTATGGAATAAGGGATCTGTGCATCATAAGAAATTTGTAGGGCACCGAACAATAGAGACCTATTTCTAACCCCGCCAACTCGACAACGTGCAATGCACAAACTTTACATGCTCTATAAATTCTCAGCCACCCGGCAAGTCCGCTTGTCAATTTGTATATCGCGGAACTGTATGTGCTATTTGTAAAAAATGGAACAATAGAGGCCTATTTTTTTACCCCTCTCGTCCGAGAACCCGCAAGTATGGAATGTGATATCCCTACACGATCTATAAAATCTCATGTCATACTTTATAAAGGCACATATTTACTTTTTCCTCATTTCTACACACACTGATCTGGTAATCACATACTTGGTGTTGCACATGAATTATGAAATGTGCAGTGGGAGTCGAACGGAGCCCTTTGCTTTGCTTAGGCAATTTTGAACTCGCCAGCCTGAGAACCCAATTTCTATATGGCGTAAATCGGCCCAATGTATAGTCTGCAAATATGTATTGCTCGTTTGTGGGAGCCCACCAGCCCTGGAGTAGAATGTTGAGCCGGTCACCTTGCGAATCCACTACTCAATTTATTATCATAAGATATTTGCAAGGCACCGAACAATAGAGCGTTGTTTTTGACCCCGCCATCCCGAGAACCCACGATCCAGAAACTGTAGATGGGCTATCAAATCTCGACCAGCCCGCAAGTCCGCTTCTCAATTTGTATATCGCGGAACTTTGTGTCCTACTTGTAGAACACCAAACAATAAAGGCCTTCTTTTGAACCCGCCCGCCCGAGAACCCGCGATCCCGAACCATGCACTTTCAGACTTGGCCATTCCTTCCTTGCTTGCTCTTCCCTGTGGCTGTTACCTTCGCACGTGTGCATGATAAAAAATACTGTTTATATATATATGTGTGTGTGTGTGTGTGTGTCTTCTTTCTAAATCTTTAATGCTAACAGGTCATCGTGCAACTACCATCTAAGCTGTCATTGATGCGCGCAAGGCTTGAGAAGTTTTTCCATTAATGCAATTTTTGCAAAGCATTTTCTTCTCCCTTCCCAGTTTTAATTTCAAATGCCATGGAATGTCATTCACACGCCGCCAGCTTGCTTCCTTCACGAAACCTCCAATCGCTTCCCAGTCTTAATTTCAAATACCATGCAATGTCATTCGCACGCCGCCAGCTTGGTTTGTTCACGAAACCTCCTATCCTTAAATGTTGTTCATCGTAACCCTCAACTTCGCACTTCTAAGTTTGCAATAAATACGCTTTACTTCTAACAAGTCACCATACAAAACGCATAGATATTGTCATTAATGAGGAGATTTTCCATTCGCACGCATTGAAGCAATGCTTGTGGGGGGTTATATTGTCCCCTCCATTTCTTCATTTCAAACAACATCTAGAGCCATCCAACCTTTTGATAAACTATTGCCAGTAGCTCCAGAGCAGCTTTGTAGAGATACAATGAACATCTTCCTCAAGATCTTCCCGTGCAGAAGAACGAAAAAAGAATTTTAGGGGAGGCAGAGCAGCCCGAAATTTACCGTCAAAACATGGATCTTGACGCTGATTTGGAAAGCATATTTTGCAACCTTGATCAGCCCGCACACACAATTCAACATGCCTTCTCAATGGACATGGTTGGTACCAAAATTTTTGATGAAGATGAATCCTTCGTATTCCAGAGCATTGTTTTTGAAACCGAATAAAAAAAAATGATCATTGAAAAAAGAGATGTAAAAAATAAGAAAATAAAACATCGTTCAGAACTTGACCTTGCCAATATGCATGCATCCAAAATCTCTGAACTTCACAGGGAAACCAAAGATACTCTTCATGGTTCCATTGGAGTCATTGAAGCCGAAAATGCCAGACTAAAGAACCGGATTAAGGAATTAGAGGAAGCTTTGTTTCCTATGCCATTGCTTGGCAGTTCCTTGGAAATAGCCATGCCTGCAACTACGTGCACCCCTGAAACAAATCTAAAAGGGTCCTCCGGCTTCCTCACATCCTGTAGAGGATATGTCGTGAAAAATATCAACAAAAGAATAGAACTGATTTCCAAGGCCTGGGAAACATCACAGAATATGGATTCCCTGGGGAGCAGGGCACATAACTTGCTCCTACTTCTACAGACGGATTTAAAGAATGAAGAAACTTTTTATGTGCACTCGGTCATCCCTTTCGCCTTTCATGTCAACATGCCAGAGACGAGAATATGACAACATGATCTCCCGTCCAAAAAAAGGCTCACTCAATTAGAAGCATGCTGGAAACAGAAAGTGAAGAACCTATACCTAATCGTGCAATCGTGTGAGCAAGCAATATCAAAGAAATAAATATTATTCACAAAGCTCACCAAAATAGACTTAGCAGGAAAGACAAACGACTTCCAGGACCCCATCTTAATCCTCAACTCGCTGACGTTAACCAAGCAAGCTTTTGATCAACAAGTTGATAATTTGAAGGCCTTGTCTTTATAATTTTTTAACAGAATTGTTGAATATGATGAAGAAGAGGTGGACAACTGACTAGTCGGGTATTCGCTACAGAATGGAGACATTCATGAAGGTTTGTGTAAACTTTCAATTGATCTAAGAGAATTAGAAAATGAAGTTTTCAACATTCGAATCCGCAATGACATCAACGTCACCCCCTTGAGAAGCTATATTGAAGAGAACTTGAAGTGGATCAGCCACAAAATCCAACAGGCAAATGCATAAATCCTCTGTGTATCAATCCAATTATTGAAGCGGGCTACCCACAAAAACCAGCAGGGAAAGGCATGACCAACCAAACACAAAAATTACTTATACGTACCATCCCTGTAAGTGTATAGTGATAGTCCTTTCTTTATCAATCCATTTATTCCTTTTCTGAGTAGAAATCTATAGGCAAAAACTGATCTTCGCATTTCTACTTTTTAGGTATTACATTATAACGTGTCCAACTTCTTTCCACACTCCTATTTCTTGTACATATTTATGTTATGGTCCGTGGGAGCCCCAATCCTAGTCTATATGACAAACACATTTACATTTCCAGGGATATGTAACAAACTATTATTTTTTTCATATATTCCAAATAAAACTATTCTTTTGTCTCCTTATATATTTATGTCTTCCTGGATTTTTTATCTTC
>ML878194.1:0-17494 GCA_009831015.1 Picea engelmannii
GGCACAAAGTGGGTATACAGGAATAAATTGAATGAAGATGGACAGGTTACAAGGAACAAAGATAGATTGGTATGTAAAGGATATGCATTGGTTGAAGGAATCAACTTTGAAGAGACATTTTCCCCAGTTGTCAGAATGGAAGCAATCTGATTTCTTTTAGCTTATGCATGCTCCAAAAATATTAAAGTGTATCAGATGGACGCAAAATCATCTTTTCTGAATGGGGAACTTGAAGAAGAAGTATACATTGAACAATGAAAAGGATTTTAGTTATCATAGAAATAAGATTATGCGTGTAAATTAAAGAATGACTTGTATGGTCTAAAACAGGCTCCTAGAGCATGGTACTCTAGACTGGATAAATATCTACAACAGGTAGGGTTCAAAAAAGGAAGTGCAGACAATAACCTCTACATCAAGGTAAGTCAAGATAGTATTTTATTAATTGAAGTTTATGTTGATGATATTATTTTTGGTAGTGATGATGACAGGTTAAGCCATAAATTTGCAAAGGATATGCATAATGATTTTGAAATGTCATTACTTGGAGAACTATCCTTCTTTCTGGGACTTCAGATACGTCAAATCAACCAAAGAATTTTTATTTCTCAAACCAAGTATATCAAAGAAATGCTAAAGAGGTTCGGAATGGAAGATTGCAAACCAGTTATCACTCCCATGCAAAGCAGTTCCAAGTTAAGCAAATATGATGATTCAAAGTCTACAGATCAGAGGCAATACATGTCAATGATTGGTAGCCTACTATATGTGACATCATATTGACCAGATGTAATGCAGGTTATTGGATATGTGGCATGATTTCAAACAACACCAAAGGAATCACATGTATTAGCAATGAAGAGGATTTTCAGATATCTCAAAGGAACATAAGAGTTTGGATTATGGTATCCAAAAGGAAAGGATCTATCACTTATTTCCTACACAAATGCATATTGGGTAGGTTGTATTGATGACCGATGAAGCACCAGTGGACCAGCGTTCTACTTGGGTGAGTGTTTAGTATCATGGATAAGCAAGAAACAATCATCAATATATGTATCTACAGCCGAGGCAGAGTATATTGCAACAACAACATGTTGTACACAGGTTCTTTGGATGAAACAAACTCTAAGAGATATGCAGGTTGAGTATGATGAGCCCATTCCAATCTATTGTGATAATACAAGTGCCATCAATATCTCAAAGAACCCGGTGATGCACTCCAAGACGAAGCACATTCCAATCAAGTATCACTTTCTACGAGAACAGGTTGCAGAAAAGAACATCAGAGTTGAGTATGTGGGCACAAAAGAACAAGTGACATACATATTTACAAAACCACTTACACGGAAATCCTTTAAGTATCTTCGCCAAAGACTCTAAGTTTTTTCTACCCCAAAATGAATTCTTTTGAATGCTTATCTTATATGTCTTATATGTACACAAGGAAGCACCATAAAGAGGACAATTCAGTTAGGGGGAGCAGCCCCGGATGGAAAGATACCTTTGCCATTGATGACAAAGGGGGAGAGATTTATCAGATGCAGAGGATAGAGGCATGGTTACAGGGGGAGCATGAGTGATATGAATTCATTATTGCATGAAATGATTTTAGTATTGCATCAGAGTGTTTCCATCAATGCCAAAGGGGGAGATTTTTTATTAAGGTTGGTTTTCATTGATGTCAACCCTTGAAGAAAGTCCGGTAGAAAATTCTTTTAGCAAGAAGGTTTGGGTAATGGCCCCAATTTTGTTTGATGTAAAGATGACTCATTATTGTCTTTTCATGGTTGATAAGAAGTACAAATGGATGAACTCCAAAGTGGTCCCCTTATGGTGAAATCCCTCACGGGAAGACACTTTGCTTTGCGGATTGAGTTATTCTAGAAGTATGGTTAGAGAACCCATATGTAATTGTGGAATAATGAGATTAAGGTCAGGGAATTTTTCAATGAAACTATCCTAGATGGATATTCCTTGTCATGCCATTTCCGGTGGTATGTGGAACGTCACATAACTCCTCACGGTTACATAGTTATGGCCATGTGAAGTTGGAGGACCCTCATGAGTCATCTAGAAGCCCCAAAAAGTCAAAGTGTTTGAAAAATAAATTATTTAAATAATAAAATTAATGGAGAACTCCTTAAAATAAGGAAAGTGGGATGCTACATGAAAGTATAAATAAGAGGCAAGGCTCTCTCATTTAATCACACTTTAACACATTGAATATATTTTGTTGTGTAAGGATTATTGCAAGTACTCATTGATACATCTAAAGTTGTGAAAGTCTGAAGTAGTACAAAGAGTTGACGATGAAAGTTTCATAATTACAACGAATACTAAAAAACCCTAGTTTATGAGGCGTACGGGGGCTAACAGTGTATTAGGGTGCATACATACTGAGGCGTACGGGGGGTGGCAGTGTATTAGGGTGCGTACATGTTGGTAAAGCCATGGAAACTTGAAGAGATAAATATGCAGAGGTTCTAGATTCTGAGATCAAGCTCCCAGGAAGGTCTGCAGTGCTCAGATACATCAGATCTATCCATTGGTTCAAAAAGTATGTCTTATTTCTATGAATAGTTGGATTTTGATGTATGCATGAGAAATGGTTATGGATATTTGAGAATTCTCCCTAGAGAGACTAGTGGATGCATGGGAACTTCTGTGTAATTCAGAACTACAGAAATACAGTGTTGCTATAATTTATCATTGATACATCTTGTTAGAGTTGTGGCACATCTTGTATTTATTGGCATATAGCTAAGTGTTTTTATGGTACATGGCTGAGAGATTCTATTTGTGAAGTGGTTGATGTATTGAGAAGTTGAATACTAGAGAGTGTTTGATGTCTGGATCATGTGAGGGATATTATACTTGTTTATGATACACAAATTTATATGGCACATGACTAGAGAGACAAATAGAGATTTTGGGTAAAGAGGATGCGAGAACAAGGTACAGATACAGTTTGGATATAGTGATAGGTTACATATCTATGTGAAAGAAGTTACAGAGGGTCAGAAGTTCTCAAGAGAAAGGAAACCCTAGTTTTTAGAAGGCATACGCAGGCTGCATAAAATTTTGGTCGCGTACATACATGGGTTGCATAATAGATAGGGTGCATACATACACATGTTGCAGCACTACAGGTCATGTACCTATTGTATTTTTTTTTATACATGTTCAATTCAGGTATAAATTGATTACAGGGCAGTTGTACAAGTTGGATGCAGGTTAGTGGTACAGGTTGATACAGTTGTACAATGGTATATCTCACAGTGATAGTGTGACAGTGGTTTCATCATTATACATATACGTCGGGGCGGTTGGATAGGGAAAGGATAAGTGGTTGTAGCCGGAGAACTTAGGGGGTTGTAGCCTCCTTCTGGTTGTATCCAGAGAATTGGGGAGTTGGAGCTTCCCTCAGGTTGTAGCCTGAGAAACTAGGGGGTTGGAGCCTCCTTCCTGTTGTAGTTGGAAAACAAAGGAATTTGGTGCTTCCAATGAATGTAATTCTTCAAGACATATAAGAAAAAACATTATGTGGTTTTCTCCCGCTTTGGATTTCCACATAAAACACTAGTGTATTGTGTATGTGTATGATTGTTCATTTGTTCATTGCTTATTTACCCTGCAGTTATTAGATGATAATGATATATTGATATAACATTTGGATTATATGGTTAAAAAGGATTAGATTTATCTATTACTGATTCAAACTAAACATCTCTTATAAACATTACTTATGTTGTATTGGATACAAAAAAATCTATAACCTTTCACATATTTTAAGTAACACACAAACATACACTTCTCACTTTTAGGCTACAAGGTTTTCCTCTTCTCATTTTTCCTCTTCTAATTGGGCATATGTGCCCAAGTATCATAGTGGAACACTTGAAAATTTCTTGAATTGATTTTAATTTTACTCCATACTTCTTTTGTTATTGATTTTTGTAAATCCTTTAGTGGGAGTGAGATTAACTATGTAATTTTCACAATCAATATGTTCATCCCAAACATAAGGGATAAGATCCTTGCATTGGTCAACATATTTCTTAATCCCACAATCTAGAGTTAAAAGTCACAAAGTCTTAAACTTTCAAATATAATCTTCAAATGAATGTAGAGTCATTAGGATTCAAAAATAAATTGGGTTTCAAGTTCACGTGTTTGGATATGTTTTTCTTTACCAAACAATTTCTCAAGATTCTTCCAAGTTGTGTTGGAGCATTAACCACTTGAGGATGAAACTTGAAATCTTCAGGGATCGACATCCCAATGAGTCCATGGATTTGTCATTTTCCTGCCTAATTGGCTCTTAGCAATGCATTCTAGGGAAGGTTTTCCTTCTTGGGAAAGATGCATTTCCCTTGATAATAAATATTTATATTAAGTCTTTTGTCCCTAGATGGTGTTACCTACTTGATGAGAAGCTTATGAAGTTTTAATTTTTTTAGAGGTTGTATTTAGTAGTTTTTTTTACCCCCATTTTGAAAATGGCACTACTTGTAGCAACCTTTTTTTTCTTTTTCTTTTGGATTAATTTACATTTTGCAACCATGGACTTAACAAGATTATAATGGCTCTCCCAATCAACCAACTAACAATGCTGAGATAAAACAGAGCCGAGAAAAGAAATATAACCCACTATGAAACCATCAGTAGCACAAACAAACCCATATCCAAGTGAAACAATGTGCAGTGACACAAGGCGTTTCAACCCAGTAAACCCCATAACAACAACCGTATGGGTATGGTGATACAAATGCGTGGAGTCAGCCAGCCAATCTAGAACAAAGGAAAACCCTTCAACCAAGACCAATAAGGATGACAGAGGGCCTTCATGGCTTCTAACACTCAGAACGATTAATAAAACTGTGACCTTAAACCTTATTGCAATGAAAAACACACCAACCATTCATTCCAGCAAAATATCACCAATTTACACAGTTACAATACTTAAGGACAACACAGATCCATACATCATTGAGCCAATATCTATTTCATAAGTTTCATGGATGGAGAAAAGGCATACCTGTAACCAAGAGCACCTTAAAAATGTGAGCTTGGTCGAGCAGTTCTTCCTCTGCTTGAAAATCGGAGCTTGATCACAACGAACACAATTGACAATAGCTAGCCAGGGTGACGGCCAGTGCGAGGGGTATGGAGTGAAGTGCAGTAAATGCACGTTGCCTCCAACCTCCAGTCATTTAATTATTTAGTACACGCCATCCCACTAATCCATTAATTCATTCAATTGAACCATGCATCGAAACCAACATCCACTAATTTCCAAGAGCACCCCCCTCATCACATCTTACCATTTCCAACTATACCATAATGCACATCAACCATGTTTCCATGTAACTCAATAAATCGCATAGTTATTACTTGTTAGCTAGGATTTACAATGATCATTTTAATTCCAATGCATATAGTGTATCATATTAGTATAGTCTAGTTCCTTCCTTTTTCATTTTTGTTTATATTTCTTTGTTTCCTTTCAATTTCTCTTTATTTGTTGTTACTAACATGTATCTTTTGCAGGTGTCACAAGTAATAAATCCATGACTAAATAGAAAAGGTAACAATATATATCATAAGCCATTAAGACATGGCATTCGAGCCTAGATCAAGAGAACAAACATGCATTATCCCTCATCCATCTGTCATGAATAGGACCAACATTGATCATCAATCATTCTCAAACATGTAAGCAGTGTCAAACATCAGTAAAAACATAAAATAAGAACCAGATCTGATCCTCCAACCTACAAGGGGGTCCCACCTACTAGTATTATATATAATTAGCTTATAATTAATAGGCTTTAGCAATACTTTGCGGGCGAAATCCTTGTTGTGATTTTAATCATCAACAAGAAGCAGTCAAATAAATTCCCTAGATCACGAAACCAACCAACACTTTATGCAAGCATTGCCAACAAGGAAAGAAAACAAAGACCAGGTTCAAATCAAAGGAATATTCAACAACAAGACCACTGGAAATTGTACATACTGATCTAGTTAGACCAACTACAACAAAGGGTTTAAAAGGTGATAAATACTTTATATTATTAGTTGATGATTATACAAGAATGACTGCAGTTTTCTTTCTCAAGAATAAGTCAGAAGCTTTTGAAAACTTCAAGATCTATAAGGAAATTGTTGAAAATGAAATGGATTCAAAAATAAAATGCTTGAGATCTAATAATGGAGGAGAGTTCACTTCAAAGGAATTTATGGACTACTACAACAGTCATGGAATAGAAAGACAATTCTCCGTTGCTAGGACACCTCAACAGAATTGAGTTTTTTAAATAAAGAACATGACAGTACAGGAAATGGCTCGAACAATGGTAATGGATTCCAAATTGACAGATATTTTTTGGACACATGCAGTGCATACAACAGTTCACATTCAAAACAAAGTAATGCTCAGAAACAAAACTGAAAAAACTCCCTACGAGCTATGGAAAGGAAGACCAACAAATGTGAAGCACTTCAGAGTATTTGGAAGCAAATGCTACATCAAAAGAGAAGATGCAAAAATGGGAAAGTTTGACTCTCGTGTGGACAAAGGAGTACTTGTTGGTTACTCAAGTACAAGGAAAGCATACAAGTGTTACAACCTGAGATTGAGCAAAGTTGTGGAAAGCATCAACGTAACAATTGATGAAACAGGTAGACAAGAATTAAAGGAAGAAGAAAATGAATCAATGGAACAACTTTACAAAGAAGAAACAAAAGATGAAAAATAAGGGGAAGATGAAGAGGATCCAAAAGAAGAAAAAGAGAAAGTTCAGCAAGTGCCTCCAAAGACACCAAGCAGATGAGTACAGAAGAATCATCCTCTAGATTAGATTATCGAAAACAAAGATGCAGGAGTTGAGACTAGAAGAAGAATGTGTTCACAAGAACAAATGCACATAACACTCTCATCTACGATTGAACCAACCTGTTTTGAAGAAGCCAACAAGGATGAATTTTGGAATAATGGAATGGATGAAGAATTGGATCAAATGGAGAAAAATGAAACTTGGGAATTGGTTCCAAGACCAAAGGATAAGAATGTGATCGGCACAAAGTGGGTATACAGAAATAAATTGAATGAAGATGGACAGGTTACAAGGAACAAAGCTAGATTGGTATGTAAAGGATATGCCCAGGTTGAAGGAATCAACTTTGAAGAGACATTTTCCCTAGTTGCCAGAATGGAAGCAATCTGATTGCTTTTAGCTTTCGCATGCTCCAAAAATATTAAAGTGTATCAGATGGACATAAAATCATCTTTTCTAAATGGGGAACTTGAAGAAGAAGTATACATTGAACAACCAAAAGGATTTAAGTTGTCAAAGAATGCAGATTATGTGTGTAAATTAAAGAAGGCCTTCTATGGTCTAAAATAGGCTCCTAGAGCATGGTACTCTATACTAGATAAATATCTATAGCGGGCAAGGTTCAGAAAAGGAAGTGAAGACAACAACCTCTACATCAAGGTAAGTCAAGATAGTATTTTATTAATTTAAGTTTATGTTGATGATATTATTTTTGGTAGTGATTATGACAGGTTAAGCCATAAATTTGCAAAAGCTATGCAGAATGAATTTGAAATGTCATTACTTGGAGAACTATCCTTCTTTTTGGCACTTCAGATACGTCAAATCAACCAAAGAATTTTTATTTCTCTAACCAAGTATATCAGATAAATGCTAAAGAGGTTTGGAATGGAAGATTGCAAACCAGTTATCACTCCCATGCAAACCAGTTGCAAGTTAAGAAAATATGATGATTCAAAGTCTACATATCAGAGGCAATACAGGTCAATGATTGGTAGCCTACTATATGTGACATCATCTAGAACAGATGTAATGCAGACAGTTGGAAAGGTGGCACGATTTCAAACAGAACCAAAGGAATCACATGTATTAGCAGTGAAGAGGATTTTCAGATATCTCAAAGGAACAAAAGAGTTTGGATTATGGTATCCAAAAGGAAAGGATATATCACTTATTGCCTACACAGATGTAGATTGGGAAGGTTGTATTGATGATCGACAAAGAACCAGTGGAGCAGTGTTCTAATTGGGTGAGTGTTTAGTATCATGGCTAAGCAAGAAACAATCAGTAGTATCTTTATCTACAACCGAGGAAGAGTATATTGCAACAACAACATGTTGTACACAGGTTCTTTGGATGAAACAAAATTTGACAGATATACAGGTTGAGTATGATGATCCCATTCCAATCCATTGTGATAATACAAGCACCATCAGTATATCAAAGAACCCGGTGATGCACTCCAAGACGAAGCACATTCCAATCAAGTATCACTTTCTACGGGAATAGGTTTCAAAAAAGAACATCAGAGTTGAGTATGTGGGCACAAAAGAACAAGTGGCATACATCTTTACAAAACCACTTCCACGGGAAGCCTTTGAGTATCTTCGCCAGAGACTTAGAGGTTTTTCTACTCCAAAATGAATGTTTTTGAATGCTTATCTTATATGTCTTATATGTACATGAGGAAGAACCATAAAGAGGACAATTCAGTTAGGGGGAACAACCCCAGATGGAAAGATACCTTTGTCATTGATGACAAAGGGCGAGAGATTTATCAGATGCAGAAGACAAATGCATGGTTTTAGGGGGAGCATGAGTGATATGAATTCATTATTACGTTACATGATTTCAGCATTGCATCATAGTGTTTCCATCAATGCTAAAGGGGGAGATTGTTGATTAAGGTTGGTTGCCATTGATGTCAACCCTTGCAGAAATTATGGTAGCACAAAGGTTTGGGTAATGGACCCAAGTTTGTTTGATGTAAAGATGACTCATTATTGTCTTGTCATGGTTGATAAGAAGTACAAATGGATGAACTCCAAAGTGGTCCCCTTATGGTGAAATCCCTCACAGGAAGATGCTTTGTGGATTGAGTTATCCTAGAAGTATGGTTAGATAACCCATACTTAATTGTGGAATAATGAGATGAAGGTCAGTGAATTTTTCAGTGAAACTATACTAGATGGATAGTGCTTGTCATGCCATTTCCGGTGGTTTGTGGAACGTCACATAACTCCTCACGGTTAGAGAGTTAGGGCCATGTGAAGTTGGAGGACCCTCATGAGTCATCTAGAAGCCCCAAAACGTCAAAGTGTTTGCAAAAGAAATTATTTAAATAATAAAGTTAATGGATAAATCCCTAAAATAAGGAAAGTGGGATGCTACATGAAAGTATAAATAAGAGGCAAGGCTCTCTCATTTAATCACACTTGAACACATTGAATATCTTTTGTTGTGTAAGGCTTATTGCAAGTACTCATTGATACATCTGAAGTTGCGAAAATATGAAGTAGTACGAAGGGTTGACGGTGAAAGTTTTGGAATTACAACGAATACTAAAAAACCATAGTTTATGAGGTGTACGCGGGATGACAATGTATTAGGGTGCATACATATTGAGGCGTACGGGGGCTGGCAATGTATTAGGGTGCGTACATGTTGGTAAATCCATGGAAACTTGAAGAGATAAAGATGCAAAGGTTCTAGATTCTGAGATCAAGCTCCCAAGAAGGTCTACAATGCTTAGATACATCAAATCTATCCATTGGTTCAAAAGGTATGTCTTATTTCTATGTATAGTTGGATTTTGATGTATGCATGAGAAGTGGTTATGGAGAATTTAGAATTCTCACTAGAGAGACTAGTGGCTTCATGGGAACTTCTGTATAATTCAGAACTACAGAAATACAATGTTGTTATAATTTATCATTGATACATCTTGTTAGAGTTGTGGCACATCTTGTATTTCTTGGCATATAGCTAAGGGTTTTTATGGTACATGGTTGAGAGCTTATATTTGTGAAGTGGTTGATGTATTGAGAGATTGAATACTAGAGAGGGTTTGATGTCTGGATCATGTGAGGGATATTATACTTGTTTATGATTACACACATTTATATGGCACATGAATAGAGAGATAAATAGATATTTTGGGTAAAGAGGATGCGAGCACAAGGTACATATACAGTTTGGATACAGTGACAGGTTACAGATCTATGTGAAATAAGTTACAGAGGGTCAAAAGTTTTCAAGAGAAAGGAAACCCTAGTTTTCAGAAGTCATACACAGGCTGCATAATAGATAGGGTGCGTACATACACGTGTTGCAGCACTACAGGTCACATACCTGTTGTAATTTTTTTTATACATGTTCAGTTCAGATACAGATTGATTACAGGGCAATTGTACAGGTTGGATGCAAGTTAGTGGTACAGGTTGATACAGTTGTACAGTGGTATATCTCACAGTGATAGTGTGGCAATGGTTTCATCATTCTACCTCTACGTCGGGGCGGTTGGACGGGGCAAGGATAAGTGGTTGTAGCCACCTTCCAGTTGTAACCGGAGAACTTAGGGGGTTGTAGCCTCCTTCTGGTTGTATCCAGAGAATTGGGGAGTTGGAGCTTCCCTCGGGTTGTAGCCTGAGAAACTAGGGGGTTGGAGCCTCCTTCCAGTTGCAGCTAGAAAACAAAGGACGTTGGTGATTCCAATGAATGTAATTCTTCAAGACATATAATAAAAATCATTATGTGGTTTTCTCCTGCTTTTGATTTCCACATAAAACATTGGTGTATTGTGTATGTGTATGATTGTTCATTTGTTCATTGCTTATTTACTCTGCAGTTATTGGATGATAATGCTATATTGATATAACACTTGGATTATATGGTTAAAAAGGATTAGATTGCTCTATTATTGATTCACCCCCCCTCTCAGTAATCCAACAATCATTATAAGAAAAAACATATTCTTGTGCTAACCCTGCATCAAACTAAACATCTCTTCTAATAATTACTTATGTCGTATTGGATACAAAAATATATATAACCTTTCACATATTTTAAGTAACACACAAACATACACTTCTCACTTTTAGGCTACAAGGTTTTCTTCTTCTCATTTTTCCTCTTCTCATTGGGCATATGTGCCCAAGTATCATAGTGGAACACTTGAAAATTTCCTGAATTGAGTTTAATT
The DNA here is from genome assembly GCA_009831015.1 of Picea engelmannii. Lineage (NCBI taxonomy): Eukaryota > Viridiplantae > Streptophyta > Pinopsida > Pinales > Pinaceae > Picea > Picea engelmannii. Next base: position 11,044 of record ML878194.1, read on the forward strand.
TTACTCCATACTTCTTTTGTTATTGATTTTTGTAAATCCTTAGTGGGAGTGAGATTAACTATGTAATTTTCACAATCAATATCTTCATCCCAAACATAAGGGATAAGATCCTTGCATTGGTCAACATCTTTCTTAATCCCACAATTTAGAGTTAAAAGTCACAAAGTCTTAAACTTTCAAATATAATCTTCAAATGAATGTAGAGTCTTTATGATTCAACAATAAGTTGGGTTTCAAGTTCATGTGTTTGGATGTGGTTTTCTTTACCAAACAATTTCTCAAGATTCTTCCAAGTTGTGTTGGAGCATTAACCACTTGAGGATGAAACTTGAAATCTTCAAAGATCGACATCCCAATGAGTCCATGGCTTTGTCATTTCCCCCCCTAATTGGCTCTTAGTAATGCATTATAGGGGAGGTTTTCCTTCTTGGGAAAGATGCATTTCCCTTGATAATAAATATTTATATTAAGTCTGTTGTCCCTAAATGGTGTTACCTACTTGACGAGAAGCTTATGAAGTTTTAATTTTTTTAGAGGTTGTATTTAGTAGTTGTTTTTACCCCCATTTTGAAAATGGTGCTACTTGTAGCAACCTTTTTTTTTTCTTTTTCTTTTGGATTAATCTACATTTTGCAACCAAGGACTTAACAAGATTATAATGTTGTCAACAAAAAGCTTAAAATCGACTCCTGAATTGAAGAGTGGCACTAACTACAACACCTTAGTTTATCGAAGTTAAATTTACAACTACTTTGAAACCATGTCACTAACAACTAGTATTGTTGTAACCAAATCTTAAAAACAACCCTGAAATTGAAAAGTGGTGCTCCTAGTAAAAACTTCAATTTTTTCAAGGCTGAAATTGCAACTTTTTTAAAACCATGGCCTTGACAACCAATACCCTTGCAACCAAAATCTTAGATTCAATACTCAAATCAAAAAGAGGTACTACTTGTAACACATTTTTTTCTTTCAAACTTAAATTGCATTTTTTCAAAACCATAACCTAAATATATAATACTATTGTAAATAAAATCATTAAAGAAAAAAAAGAAAAAACTTTTTAAAAATAAGACAAGTATATAAAAATAAAGGAAGAAAACTATAAAAGCGGGAAAACCTCACAAAATGAGGAGAAAAAAGATGTTTAAGACAAACAAACAACATAATTTGAAAAAATAATTAAAGAACATAACATTTTATTTCTTTGAGAAAAAAACATCATGTAACCTCTTTTAAAGGTTTTTTTTAAACCCCTAAAATAAATTAAAAAATAAAAAATAAAAAAATTATTTAAAACAAATTTACAAAAAAAAAATCAAATATTTAAAAAAAATGTAAGACAATTTAAAAGAAAAATTAATTAAAAAAAAAATTATAAAAAAATAGTAAGATTGGAATAAAAAAATTTTAACATTCTTGGTTCCATTTTCACTATATATTCTTTTTTTTTCTCCACTAAAACCAACATGATATGTCCATAGTCCGTTCAACAAGTTTCCAGTTCCATCCTTAAAACCTTGAATTGCAACATTGGTGATTCCAACACCCCTTGTTTCATAAAGTAGCTCAAAATTTAGCACCCATAATTCAACAATCCCATTGTCATGTTTAATAGAGTTATATATTTTTCCCAAAGTCATGACATCCTAACTTGATGAAAAACATTGGTTGATCATTGATTCTAAAAAATGGTTCATCTTTGTTAACATCAATATTGATTATGTACCACAAGGTTCATGTGAAGAGATGCCATTTCCATAATGTTTGCTAGCTAAGATTTGCCTAAGAACAAATTTGAACCAATGAAGTATCTGTTAAAGACCCACACAAACTACAAAACTTTTTTTTTCATTATAATAGGATGGAAGCACCAACTTCCACAAACTGGATGGAAGCACCAACTTCCAGTTACACAGGCACCAACCTGTATTGTAGAGAACAATAGTTCTCCCTTGCACCACCCTACCACCCTTGTTTTTCTGGCTGCAACCAGATGGAAGCTACAACTCCTTGTGTTCAAGCACCCACTTGAAACTCTAAGGACGACAGTCCTCCCTAGCACCACCCTACCACCCTGATTATAAAAACTTCGTTACTGAAACTTATTACAGTGATACAGTGTTTGTCAAAGGGCTTACTAGTCTCATCATTGTTCTGTTATACTGCTCTATTCTGCCTGCATCAATGTCTTCTTGCTCGCATCTTCTTGAGCTTTCTGATCTTCTGCTCTGTCTCTACATGTGCACCTCGACATTCTCTTCCTCTCTCAAATATAAATTTTTATTCTATATATTTCTTCTGCACTTTATGCTCTGTGTATTATTTCCATTCTATGCGTTATGCCTCTTCTGTGTGTTTCAACTACTGCACATAACATGCTTCTACCCGCATGAATAACTCTCAACAAAAGAAACCATCTCTTCTATGTTCTGCGTATATTTATCATGCCAAGTCCTCTGCCAGATCATACACCTAACTCTTCATACTCTCTGGCGATCATGTTGAGTTTGTTCTTCATCAGTGGTCGTTATCTTGAGATTCTTTGGCTTCTCTGGCAGTTACAGTCTTCTGTTATAGCAAGATTTGTCTCACCATTGTTATCTTACACAGAGGGCCTTTTTTCCATTTCCCTATGTAGACTTGTCATCCCTTTTTGATGAATCCAGAGCTAAAAATACATATTTTTCCACATATATGCGCCCTATCTACTATACAGCATGTCTACACGCAGGTTGATCCACTACAACCCGCGTACATCAGGATTTGTGCCAGAAAATACAAAAATGAAGTTGGGTTTCCATGTCACGACAGGAGATCTCTGATCTTTGGCCTTCCATATACTGGAAACGTTCTGACTCAGCCCTTCAGTTTCATTTTGAAGGCTATAAGATCACAATTCCGAGCTATGGAAAAAAGGAGAAAGTATTCAACTTTGAGAGCAAAGTTACTCTGGAGAAATTACTTCATATTGAGTCTGCATCCCTTTGTCCCTCAAGTCTGAACACAGTTTTCAGCCCCCAAGATCTTTCCCTATTGTTGAGAGAACCTCATTGTCTCTTTTCTATGAGCTTGCCTTTGGTGGATGATTGAAGTGGTGGAGGCCCAGTTGGAAGGAACTTGGTTTCTTGGTTTCGAACTGTGCCGACACGGAAGTCTGTAATGTTTTCGCTTCTGCTGATCATTTATTAATAGAAATACTCCTTTCCCATCCAATTGGTATCGTGCAAATATATGATTATTATTCATGGGCATATTTGTAATGTTTATTAATGGATTATGCTATCTAATGTGCTAACCCCTTTATATTATCACTATATACTTGCTCTGCTTGTTTGTTGAGAACTTGTTGCAGGTACAAAGCTTTGGGTCAAAGTACTCAACAGTGGAACATCATCAAACATTGGAACAAAGTAGGATTCTTTCTTATCTCACTTGCACATTGGTTTATATAGCATATGTTGGAATTGAGTAGATTTCTGCAGTCACACCTGTCTGTTGTGGTTTACCCTAGCCATAGAGAGTTTTTCCCTCGTAACAGAATTGGCGACTCCACTGGGGAGAGATCTTCTTTCTAAGGGTTGAAGTACTTTTTCTCCTTGCATTGCTCTTTTTCCTTTGTGTTTCTTGTCGTATCACTGCTTGACAGATTCTAATCACTCTAGGTCTGATTTCTCAGCCTTTTTACCCTTGCATGGCCTTATTTTCAATCATGTACATGCCCTATTTCCTTGACAGTCACGTACACACGTGTGTTGTCTCACTGTGAGCTACATACATACGCTTTGTTTCCTTGAACAGTCGCGTACACCTTATTTCCTTTCTTGGTTGCTTGGTTTGGTGGTTGTTGGGTGAGATTTGATGATTGTTGAGCCTTCTTAGGTCTCTGTAGTGCCTGTTGAGCTTCTATGGGTTGACAAGAAACTTGTTTGGAGTTGAATTTTTGGGTGTAGTCCTTCTCATCGTTTTTCATTTTTTATTTGTCCTTGAACTCTGGGTTGTTGCTTGGCTGCTTGGTATTATGCTTGAGTCATTTCGTTTATACACAGTAGAATTTATATATCAGGTTGCTTTTCAGTCCATGCATTTTCTCTTTAATATATTGAAAATACAAAAAATAGGCATTTTACATTGCTTGGCATTTTTGTCTTTTGAATATTTATCATTATCTTAGTGCATTTAGTGAAAGATTTCATTTTACTTTTGAATTGCATAGTTGAAATTGAAAATTTCACTGTTTTTATACGCATATCATTCATTGAAAAATTAAAATTAGACTTTGCATTATATTTATATTTATTTTCTTGCAGAGTCATAATATCATGAGTTTCACTTCCATACCCTTTTGAGTAATCATGTCCAATAAAATTTACGCTTTAAACTAAAATTGATTAGTCACGATTTTATTTTTAGGGTGCACAAACTAGTCTAGGATTTAGTGCCTTGGAATAGGATTTTGTGAGTAAACTTCTCCAAGGCAATTAAATCAACATATGTGTCTGAGACAGGGAGTTGAGAAGTCCATTGTATAATTGGTAAGATCAGGAGGCTCCACTCACACTGGAGTTAATCACGAGGTCGCAAGAAGTTAGTTGAAGGGATAACCCACGGATACTCGCCTAGCGTCGTAGATATTTCTGTTTATTTATTCGTATTTGGGGATCTTTCTAGTACCCATACCTCTATGAGAGGTGGTGCTTTCAAGGTTTATGGCTTTGCTACCCTGCCCATATGGTAATCCAGAATTACGAATGCTCATTTGTGCATCGGTTATACAGTGGTTTATTAGTTACTTGACTTAGGTATCTCATAGGTTACTTATAGGGGTTATTTTGCTTTTACCCTGGGTCAGATAGGGGTCAGAAAACACACAACCTTTATGGAATATTACCTCTCCAGGGGGATCTGACCGACTGTTTGTTAAGCCCACAAGGGCCCCTATAACTGATTATGTTACCTCCAAAATTTAGCGGGGAGTCTTAGGTCCCTCTTGGACAAGACATACCTTCTTTAGCGAGGGAGGCCACTCAGCCACTTTAGCCCATTTGCATGCATATTGACCGTTTGAATTTTGGTATGCTCTTTGACTACTAGTTGGCCTTAGGATATTTTTATTTTGTAGAGTCGTAAATCGTCGTGGAATCAAACCAGCATCCCTGTCGGTCCCATCGGTTGTTACAGTTATCACCGGATTTCTAGTTCTTGCCTTCTAAAAGGAATAGAGTTATTAGGCATGGTACACACACATCCACCTTTCAGAATTGTGGTTCCACAAGGATGAGTACTGAATCTAGTCTCCAGAACACTGGGAGTTATTCGACTCCCATACCCACTATAGTTCATGGCACCCCTTCGACTCCTGCAACCACTACATTTGCAGTGTTGGAGGCACATATTGGTACTATGGCTCGGACTATAGTTAACACTTTATCTCTTGCCTCGAACCTGTTTGCGGGTCTTGTTAATTCATTGGGTTACAATGCTTAGTCCATCCCTATGGCTTCTAGTCCATTTTCCTATGGTATGCCTAAATTCACTTCACAGTTTTCAACTACCATCCCAGTTGTTGGCCATAACGCTAGCATCGGAATTGGGGGCACTACACCTCCTTACACTCCAGTTCTGTTTGGTGGTTCTCATATCCATCAAACGAATCCTAATATAGGAAGTGCCCCTTCTCTTAACCTGGGGTCTAATCCTTTTATGGCTGGATGGAACAACCAACCTGGCGGACAAGTTATGTATTTTATCCCTACCTCCTCGGTGTCGATTCCGACCAATAATTTTGGCATGACGAATCCACTTCAATCCTCCGGGTTCCCACCTGGAGGAGGTTAGTCTTACACTTTGGGCAACCCCCAACATGGGTCTAATCCGGTTGGGGGAAATTTTTATAACCCCCATCCCGGATCTAATCTGACTGGGGGAAATTTTCATAACCCTCATCAAAACATTCTTGTTGGAATGATGCCCAACCCACCTTATACGAATCAGCCCGGAGGAGGTCCTTATAATCTCGGACAGGGCTATGGTTCTTACTAGAATCCTAGGTGGAATGCAGTTCCCAACACACAATCTCTCACAGGTGGATGGGGCCAGATGTCACAACCCCGTCTCCCTTTTCTGGCCACGCTCAATCTGCCAGATTTGTCTAAGTTAATGAACAACCCTGTGATTCATGATCCCACATGGATCCTCATCCCCACCAAACTTCCTTTAGACATCCCAAAGTTTGAAAGTAATAATGGAGAGAACCCTGGTGATCACGTCACTACCTTTCACCTTTGGTGCTCATCGAATTCCCTTAACCATGATTCTATCAGATTACGATTGTTTCAACACACTCTCATTAGAGTTGTTGTGCAATGGTATATTGAGCTAACTAGGGGTACATATGGGTCATTTAATTAGTTGGTGATGGTATTTCTCAACCACTTTCAATTGCCCATTC